>JAJJMC010007837.1:2303559-2385173 GCA_023531435.1 Papaver californicum
ATGGAGAATGATCTCTGGGGGAATACTCACACTGTATGGGGTCCTGCGGTAAAGAGTTTATATGGAGAATGATCTCTGGGGGAATACTCACACTGTATGGGGTCCTGCGGTAAAGAGTGCTCGAGACCTACCAAAGGACCGATTGCATGAACTGTGGGTACTGACATACTGCTTGGTGATCATGTTGCACATTCTATACTCAATGATACACTACAGTGAGAAGGAATGCCATTTGGTAATTATGTGCTTGCACACTCTTACTCAATTACTCTACAACGAGAACAGCGGCATAATTCTTGTTGGTTCTTGTTGGTGCGTCCTCGTTGTATTGTAACTCTGCATCAGTGGTATTTTCAGCATGTTAAGAGGGTTTCGGGGAGGCAGTTTTTCAGATCTTGAGAGTTCAGTTTCAGTTCAAATATCTTATTTTCTAAAATTCATTGTAACCTCACCTCATAAATTTTCTTACCTTAGCTTTCTTTCTCTTAATTGATTGATTGAAAAGGGAAGGAGAAAAAACTCCACTACAATGTAAACAATCGAGAAGCTCTGACTCAAGTATCCAACTGTTATATAAATGCAAGCACACAATGCAAGCTCTATTGGCTAGTATGAAAAGATGAACAAAACTATAACGAGATACACAAAAATTTACAATAATATTGGCAACAAAAAAGACCCAGTAAATTTTATACAAGAAACCCACAATGAAATAATTGCAATAACCTAACAAAAAGGAGATTACTGAGGCAAACACATTCACATCTCAAACTCTACAACCAACCATACTATGTTCATCAGACTCACTTTCTTGCTCTTTCCAAAATTACTCCGTCACAAATTAGTTCATGTCTCTATCTTCAGCAAGGAATTGAGGGAAGTGCTATTGAATCTCTGAGCTAGGCCTCGAATCACAAGGACAATTACATCCCTTATGTATCGAGACTGTACCATCAAATCCACTTCATTCTCACTATCCACCACAATTCTCATCCGATGTTGGTCATTTCGGAAAAGCTCCACCTGCAAGATGTCCATATTCAGCTAGGTTAAACAGAGCAACATGTGCCTATTTCTGACTGATAAGAAAGATTTTCTCCATGATGTCATCCTCATAATTGGTATATAGTATGCAGGAAATTATATAGTGGTCATTTGGAGAAAAATATGATAAAGACTTGAATATTTGGTCTGTTTCCTTGATCCTCAAGAGTGAAAGACTTTCTTAAAAGACTGACAAATTGCCTTGAGAGAAAAACTTACGTGAAAGGGGGGAGTATAAGTTCCTCGAATTTCAGTAGTCGCGAACGATGTCTTTGAACCAAGTTTAACAACTTTTACTCTCTTACGATTAACTTCTAGATTTCTTCTTTCAAGACTTCCTTGTCCAGGAACCTGTGACTATAATAAAGAGAGAGCTGGTTTAAAACTATATTTGCATGTTATGTTAGGTAATAATATGAAAACTAATGTTGAGTACCTTCCTTGGAGTCCGGTCCTTATCACATAGTACCTAATTTCAATCAAAGCAAATAACGTAAGGTTGGAATCACAAAGCAAAGGTAAGTTCACTTCCACCGCAGCAATGTACGGCAAATAACATAAAGTTAAAATCACAAAGCAAAAATAAGTCTCATCTACACTATAACAACGTGTGGTATATGAAGTTACACAGCAATACCAAAATGATTTGAGAAGGGAATCCATGCTGGTCTGGTGGTTAAGACATCTGGGAATCCATGCTGGTCTTATCACTATAAAAATTAACAACTGGAAGAAAGCAGATTGTCCCTACCAAAAATATCAAACCCTTCAATAGGTATAACTCACTTAAAGTAGGCTGGGAGTCGAAAACCAAACAGAAACTCAGACTGAAGATTATCGGAAAATGTTATATGGACACCAAGTCTTTGTCCCCCAATTTACACACCTCGCACCACTCATGCAGCGCCGAAGTGTCCGTAATATGTGCATTTTTGGGTATAAGAGTTGATAAATTGGTGGGACCCAAGACCAAGAGTAATAGAAAAGAATATAAAAGGAATTTTTATTTTATTTTATTTTTTTGTAGAACAGCATTTTCTTCCCATAATATTTATTTGCTGTTTTTGTTCCGAAATTCGATTCTAAGTTAAAATAGCACTTGGTAAAATGGAATCTATGTTAGTATGTATGTCAGATTTTGAAGAAGATCAGGCTAATTTTTGATAAACTAGAACAAAAAACGTATGGTGGGGTTGTTTTCAAGAAGACCTCTATTAGTCTATCACTAACCCAAAAAACTAAAAGAACAACATTTGTTTTCACACAAAACCACCAAATAGATGAAAAGATGATATGTATAAATAACAATTATTTCATTATTTGGTGTACTGTTAAGATTTATGTAGCCGACCAATAAGATATAAACTTGGAATTGAACTTCCAAAAAAAAATTGTTGGCAGAGATAGGATTCAAATAGAAAGTGGGATGTTTTTCTCAAAGAAAAAAAAAGCTGAGTAAATTTCATTTTTCATAACTAAAATGCTAATTACCTTTTTTCAGGTTTAGATTTTCTGTGTCCCATCAAAGTTCTTTTACCAAAATACAAGCCATCTTTCCCTGACATCTGAGGGCCAAACCAATGGTGTCTAATTGGGGGCCAAGGTCTTCGTGTCCATATAGCATTTTTGTAGATTATCAACAAATCTTAATGAGTGAAATCAGCTCTCTTGGATCCATGGTTTCAAAAACGTTTTGAAGCGCGCTTTTTAGCGCATCAACAGAAACACGCTTCAAAACGGCCGCTTCAGTACTAGGTCATATATGTTAGAAAAAAAGGGTTTTAAAGCCCAAAAATAAGTCCAAACGTTTCCTTTTTTGGTTTTAGTAAACTATTATTAACTCTTAATAAGCTAACTGTTTAGAGACTAAGATTTCATCTTCCATTCTACAACCTCTTCTTCCTTTTCTTTCCCTTCTTCTTCTTTTATTATTCTACAATTCTACTCTTCTGATATGCAATGGCTAGCCAGCCTACCATGGATTATTCTGTTAACAACTTCTTACTTTTGTATGGTTTTGTGTTAGGAAGTTTATATAGATCTATAAGTATTTATGTATTTATTTATATATATTTTGTGAAGCTACGCTTCAACAACGTTTTGAAGCTGCGCTTTATGCTTTACTAGGATGGCGTATCGCATTACGCTTTCGCTTTTCGAAACATTGCTTGGATCATCCCACATACTAATTAATGTTTATATTGGTTGCCTAGGCTTCCTACATTTTTATGTTATGCTCCTCACTTAATAAATGTTTTTCATTTGCATCTACAAGTAGATTGCATTAACTCTACAAACAAAAAGGCAAAAATGACTTCTACACTGCATATCACCTTTATCTCCAATAGAGGAATAAAGAAAGGAAATCAAAGATGACAAACAGAACCCTTACCTCAAACTTCACAGTTGCAAGTTCCAGCTTCTGCTTCACTTCTTTAAGAACATCAGGCTCTGTAAATGGACAAAATTAAAATTAATAGACCTAGATGAGTGACTGGGATGTCAAAACAGCTATTAATATCTATTATCAACAGATCCATTAATATAAACGTGATAAGTGAATGAGATGCCAAAAAGTATTATATAAGTCAGGAGTTCCATATCCATACAAATTGCAGTCCGTTGAACATTTTTTTAGACTGAGTATATCAGACCAGGAGAGCTCCAAAAATATTAATGATATCAAAGAAAATGATTCACTATTTACCAACAGCAATAGGATCAGTTGATGCAGAAACAGGCTGTCCTTCAACTCCATCTTCTCTAACAGGAGTGTATATTGCCACAAGCCTATACCCCACATCATCAACATTAGCTTCGTACATCCTCCCTACTTCACCTGCAAATTTTCCCTATAATGAGATATTTACTTCATTGAAATCCTAACTCTACTCATTTTAATATTTCACTTGCTCACTTTAAATCATAATCTCAACAGTAAATTTGATCTTTAATTAACTAAACAAATTTAATAAACAATGATATAGCATACCAGGAATAGAGATGAGATCAGGACTTCCAACCATAGATCGGAGCCATTGAATTCTGCTTTTGCCTTCCCTTCCTCCATGATAGATGCCACGTACAGCATATAAATTGGTGTGAAAACCCCTCCCCTCTATATCCAGCTTATCAATTTTTGGAATCCCTAAAAATCAAAACCAATTTATACAGCAATATTCGTAATTAGGCATACCGCGATGAGGGTGGGTGCTTAGCAAGCTATCACCATTTTTTAAAAAAATTTCAAGATAAAAAAATTATACATAACTTAAAAAGCAGAACTAACTTGGAAAAATCATTTGTTCCAAACATAATTCTAACAGATGGTAAAACTTATCCTGTTATATTGAATTTATGAAGTACCTCCTTTGTGTACCTCAGAGATACCCATCCTGTGCTGAACAGTCAGCATAGTGCAAAGAACCATAACACACTGAAACTAAGAACCCACTCACTTACTCACTCACTGGAGTTTTAACTGTTTCTGGGACCCCCATCCACCATTTTTTCTTCTTAACAAAAAAATTATAAACCAAAGATACACTTCAAACGAACACACTAGCAAAACGAGTAGAATACCTGGCAAAACGGGTGTAGTTTCTGCTGCTGCAGATTCACTGGACCTTCCAAATATATCAGTTACAACACAAACACATCTCAGGGATCGGCCTATATCCTCCAACCGCAATTTAAAAGATCTTGAGCGATGTGAAGCTAATGGCTGAAAAGACTTAATCTCACCATCTTCAGTTGAAAAGAACCTGCAGTACCCTTAATTGCATCAAAAGCGGGATAGTTGTAGGATCTGAGACAACTTAATTAATGCTTGTCACAGTTGTCACAATGTTTAGTCTTACTAGACAAGATATCCAGACTAGTTGGGTTAAGTAAACTATACAAAAAATTTGAATTGACTGTTCCAAGACCAATTGCTGAACCTAAATCAGCCACTAAAATTTCAAGTAATTTTTATGATAAATGTTCAGGTTTACATATTTATCAACATATGTTTTTTTTTCCTAGCTGAAATGTTTTGAGACTTGAAGCCTGACAGTAAGTAAACGAGAATGTGCATTATACCATTGATATGTGATGTCCTTCTTGAATTTGTCCCAAACATGTTTTTGAACGTCAGTCTCCGGAATTATTTCAACAGCAGTGAGTTTTTCTCCTTCTACTACCTTTCCAGTTAGAGTAAGCATTTGAATCCTCGGCAGCTCTAAGAAGAAAAAAAAAACCGGTGATTTATTTCCATAAATGAAGTAAAACATAACTTTAGGTTGTTAATTGGTATACATATGTATGTTCAAAAAAGCTCATATATCACATTCAGGAAAAAAGTTGCAAAAATTGAACAAAAAAAAAAAAAGTGAGACCTGCCCATCTCTTATCTAAGAGAATTACCTGGAAAAATAATGTCAGTGGGCTCCGACAATTTGAGTTCCCCAGCAACTGAATCAGAACGAACTGGTGTATAGCTGGGAGTTCAAATTCAACCAAAATTATGGATATAAGTAAGGCTGTAGATCCAAACAGTAACTCATTGTGGTTCACAACTAATTAAAGGCTAATCACAGCCAAATCTTGATCACCATAAGAAATGTGAAAGGACAAACATAAGTTAACAATAATTCAATGGTCCTTAGCTTGAGCAGAATCAACTGCACATTTGACTAAATCATTATATACTGATGCTCAAGAAAGCATATCCCTCTAGTATTGGAACCACAGAGCTTATATTTTCAGGGTAACATTTGAATAAGGAAGAGTGGGATAAGATAGTTACCCAAACAACAAGCGGCAAGTGTAGTCCGAGTCGGTCACTTCATAAGTGGTCGAGTCAGCTCCATTAATAAGAACAATAGTGCCATCATTAGTTTCTCTGTACCAGCTGAACAGGCTTGATCCCTCATAACCACCATAATACTCCCCTTCTCCAGAATATAACCCATAGGATAACTCCTTAACCCAGACATTAGAAACTACTGGTGAAGCTGTAACATTAATGTCATTTTAATGAGTTCCACGAATGAGGTGCATGAATTATGGATGAATAAAAATGTCCCGTTGCTGGAACAGAACGGTAATAAAGATCAATCTAAATGCAGTAATTACAGCTGTGCATCTGACAGTAATAGCACATAATATGAGTGGTCTCAGTTACAAGATCAAGTAAGATCTTGAATAGAAAGAAAAAACTCACTTTACATTTCAGTCTATTTCAAAATCTAAGGTGTGGGTCTGGACATGTTTATATGAGAGCCAAGCATAGTTCCAAGAATGGTACGTTAATGCTAAATATTTAACAAGTTTGCACAGATCTTATTACATTGGCCATGCACAATAAAAAGAGAAACCATGCAGTACATATGTACATGTACATCACAATATAATAGTACAAAGAGAGTTTCAAGCAGAAAAAATGGGAATTTCCAATCACCTCATAGCAGTCTTTAAACAAACGAGGGTTCGAATAATTTAAGTATTTTTTCTCATCCACAATAACAGATACCAATCAATAATGCGTGAGAATATGACATTGGATGCCGCAATTGGAAACTTCGCAAAAATAGTTGAAGCAGCGTAATAAAGAAGATATTTACTGTGCCTATCTAGCATTAGCATTGTATAGACAAAGCAACTTCACAATAATGCTTAACTGGTATATGATAATACCTGGGGCTACAGGATTACTGCTAACTGCAACCAGTGGTTCCCCTGTTTTTCCATCCATACGTGTGGGCACCCAATTTAAGGCCAAATATGCTCCCACATCTTCCAGCACTGGAGTATATGTTCTATCATAGTATTCAGCAAATTAGAAAATATATTTGTTGAAAGGCAACAAAAAAAATTAGATTATCTAAGACAAAAGCAATCCTTAGAAACAACCATACTCACAATGATTTTCCACATATGAAAACATCTTCAGAATCAATGCCATCAGATTCCTGCAGCTTCTTATATGTTCTGTACCAAGTATAATCGCTGTTGCCTTCCTTTCCACCATAGTAAGATTTCTGAGGAACAACTAAAGTGTCCTGACAGCAGTCTGGAATGACAAGCTCCACACCCGTTGGATCCGCTGTCCCAAAGAACACCATAAAGAGATGCATTATCAGAGTGCAAACACAAGATAGAATAAGTACAGAAATAAGAACAACTACAGAATATGATGACTTCCAAAGTACGGAGACACAGCGTAACAAACTTCAAAAACAAACTTGAATGATATGAGATAACTTTGGGATAGGAGGAACATCACAACAACTACGGCCTTCGTTCTATAGGTACTTTTTGGGAGGCTCCTAATCTGTAGTATATAAAAGAATAATATTTCTGTTTCATCCAGTCCATTCAGGAAATTGGTTTTATCCCTTTCCGGATATGCATTTCTTCTGAAATATAGGTTTCTATTTTCCGGAATGCGTAACTTTCCAGAATGCAATTGGATGCTTCCAGAATTATTCTTCTTTTTCTTTCTGTTTTCTTGAGGTAAGGTTTATGCCCCAATCTTGCTTGTTTTTCATTTTTCCTAACTATCTCACCAAAAACACAAAATGCAAGCTCCTTGGCATTCGGAAAAACTAGTGATATTGATGCAGGCTTATGGATTGATAGAATCCATGAGAGACACCAGCACAGTAGAAACGGACAGGGATCAGTATATAAGCTGAGACTACTGATATTGATGCAGGCTTATGGATTGATAGAATCCATGAGAGACACCAGCACAATAGAAACGGACAGGGATCAGTATATAAGCTGAGACTACGATCTCTTTTCAATTTGAAGACATAAATATATATAAATAGGATATGTTAGTAAACAAAAAAGAATTAAAAAGATGAGAAAGAAACAGGATACCAGGAGCAATCTCATCTGACTTTACAAGCTTAGGAGTCCCTTTAATTCCATCTTCCCGGACTGGTGTGTAAATGAGCTCTATGCATCTACCCACATCCTCAGCAGTCAAATCGAGATACTCCGCTAAGAGAATAAGTTGAATATACACTTCAGCTTATATGAAATGCTCTTTTTCTTCTGGCAAGATACTAGTGCAGTGCATCTCGGAAACTTACCATCATTACTGAGTTTGTCTTTCGTACCATTACTTGCAATCCTAAACCATTCATGTGAGCAACTTCCTTGCTCGCTGAGAGATGATAAATTATAAGTTGGGTTCAAGAAGCAACATTTTTGATAAAGGTCAAACCAACTATGTGCAGTAAATGGCAGAGACACAATCTCACCCCCCAGTGTATGTCGCAATATAGCCTAGACGTTGCCCTTCCATCAACGATCCGCTAAATTCAAGAGACTGGCAAGTCGGGGGACCTACATAATTCATGCATATCTTTAAGAAAAAAATAAGTTTGAAATTGTATTCTTTAATTGACTATTGCAAGAAGATAATAGTAGTAGCTAACGTCTCCCGGTGACCTCATTCAGGGATATTCTCAGATCTCATTTATTTTCTTACTACCAGATAGTTAAGGCAATTAATCCACAGCTTACCAGGCACAACAGGCCCAATTTGCTCAGATAGAACAGCAGCACCACGGGACAGGTCACTTCTAACAGGCTCGCAAGAAACAGATATAAGGTACCCAATATCTTCGTTTGTGAGGAAATATGATGGACCAGTGGCACCTTTAATTTCACTTTGGCTTCCATCAGAATCAGTCTGTAATTGTGCATAATAGTCACGTAATAATAAATTAGCAACAATCGAAGATGGCAAACAAAAGAGATACACAGCGTAGACTTAGAAGTTGCAGATAAAGACGATGAGAAAGTGGGTAACCATAACAACACAAAGTTTGATACACGAGAAATATACTGTTGTAGATGAAGTTAATACATATATACCAAAAACCAACGGAAAACTGTATCACCCTCTTCCCCTCCCCAGTACTGCTTCTCAACCTGCAGCGTAGTCCCCTCAATAGTCTTCCCCAATATTTCCAACGAAAGCAGCTTTGGACTTCCTATATATATTAAACAGACAATTAAAGCGAATCAAAATGAATCATCATTGTTATTCTACAAACGCAAGCTTAATCTCTTAAATTATGTTTCACCAATCTGCTCTCTTTGCAGTAACTACCAAACCCCGGAATAACTGATTCATAAACCCCCACTTCTTTCAGGCTTCGCCAAGAAAAAAGAAAGAGAAGAAAGAGAAGAAAAAAGGAAAAAGAAAAAGAAAAAGAAAAAAAAGATGACACCAAAGTGCATCCAGAAATTCTTAGCTTTCTATCCTCATTAACACATTCAATGGCTATCTTTACTAGCTTCACTTCAGACAGGGAGTTAAGTCAATGATTCGACACAGATTCTTATGCCTAAGCCAGAGAGATGCTTAAGACAATAGTTCTGTACAGTTGTTCTCTATTTTGAAGTTTTGAAGTAATCCACTACATTGTCTTTCATCACAGCTCTCTGTGTCCCTTAAAGCACACAAAACTCTTGTTTGTCTTAAATTTAGGTAGCCAAAATTGTAAAAACTGGAGCAAGAAGGATTATAGTGACAACAACAATGTGCTCGCGATATGTATTTGGCCCTTGCGTGGAGTTCTTTGATGTGCTATAAACAACAAATGCCTAACAAAGGATTTAGCCTCACGCAAACAAAAGAAAGAAGAATAAAAAACATGAGGGCATGATGTACGGCCAAATGAATAGAAGAGGATGGCATCAAAGTAAGTGTAATCACCAGGACGAACCCGCTCCTGTGCCATGGTAGTTCTTGGCTCACCAAAAATACCGTCATCACGGACAGGAGAGCATTTAAAGGAAACGAACTTTCCAATGGCATCTTTGGTAATTCGGTACTGAAGGTGCCCCGACGCATTTTGCACTAAAGAACCTGCTCCGTTTTCAATCTGCACGACAGCAAGAAACTACAAATATAAGGGAAAGGCATCAGTAGGATACATTCTTATTTATCCAAGCATATGTCTGGCGATAGCTGCGTTTAGGGATGTAAGTGGTTAACAGTATGTATCAGAACATGAGAAACTCGCACATAAATTCTTAATGCCTTGTTCCTTTGTTTCAGATGCCATCTGCTTAACCATAGTTACGTTATAGATTACTTCCTCTACACGATTGAAAGCAATAGCAGGGACCAGCAGCTTAAATAAATATATGACCTTGTACACAATGTCCAATTTAGTCCTCAACTTGGACACAAGGTAAGGGATAATAAATCTTGGCGAGAGACAGATCCAAGTCCAGCTCTCATAGATGGCCTTGGAATGCAGGGGTGGCCTTGAGGAGAGAATTCTAACACATCCCTTAGGCAATATGGGATAATGTAATAAATCAGAACCAATAGGTTCCTAGGAAAAACCAGAACATTCTTAGTGAAAGTTTATTACCTCGTGGAGATACCAATTATAGACACTTTTGCCTTCATGGCCTCCTATATACCCATATGATGCTGTTAGTATCGAACCCTCAGCATAATCACCCGTGACGGAAAGGAAATTTAGACTAGGGGGAAGAGCTGCAATGATAACAATTACCAAGGTGAGTAAGTAACACAGCAAGTTGGATCAAAATGACACTAATCGCATATTCACCTGCATTAGCTAAACTTAGGAGGGTTTCAAAAGTTAGATTTTATGAAGAATCAAGGAGCAGGCATGCAACTATGTAAGTATGAACTAACTTTGTACATAATCAGATAATCTGGAGGTTAGATTTTGTAGTAAGGTAGTTATTATAGTGATCATAAGTAAAGTTTCTAAAATAAGAGCAATAGGAGGTACCCATATTAGTTGTCAATAACATGTAAGTCTATTTGATTATGAAAGCTAAATGTCTTGAGAAGTATACAGTAAAGTAGCACGCTGTTGCTGGATTTGGCCAAGTTGACCGCCGTATCTAACAACCCGCACTGATGTCAGTAGCCCGCATATGTATCTGTACCATTGCTACAAAGTTCACAAACCAAGACCTTTTAATTACTAATGATAGTCCACAACTACGACAACTAACTGTTGTGGTCTTGATCGCATTTATATGGAGCGCATCCTACTTCACAAAACCTGAACCACAAAGCCACATTTATGACCCAGAGGACATCAAGTCACTGCCGTTCACCAACCTACTTACACAACTTGCAAGCTGCTAACCCGTGGAAACACTACCTTCTACAGGTCCACTAGAGATCATACTTTCAGCATTTACGAGAGAAAAAATCACACTTTGTGAAGCATAATGGACCTCATAGTCACCTGACCAATGCAGTAGCACAGCTTATGGAGGCATGGTTCTTCAAACCCAAATTATCATCCTACGAACAAGATGGACAAACCAAAACGAATGCAAGATATAGCAAGAGTGCACGACACTTTCTTTGTTGCTTGTTAAATGACACTCCTTCACAATTTGGGCAGGGTATGTAAATGTGACTTGGAGCGGAAGACAGAAGGAGGTGGAATGCTAGTTGTTATGATACAAACTATAATAAACAGTAGCTACTCAGAAACTATAGCTTCTTGAGTCTCTCTCCTCTTTGACCAACATTCATCTCAATCTAAAGCCCAGCAAATGAATAGCTACTTCGAGTTAGGGATGTGAGAAACTCAACTGTAAGACTCTCTTCTGACTCATGCCAACTGCAGTGCTCGTATCCACTGTTACAAATGCATGCATGATTCTAAACCTACCCTACATCAGCTAGTCTGTACTTGTATGATAAATTGAGATGGAATTGTCCAGGATACAACATGCCTTGCGTAAGAAGTTCACAGTATGAACATACAAGGAGCTTGTTATATAAACAGCAAACTTACTTTCAACTGCTTTGTCAGATATGAGATACGCTGGCTGACCAGATTCACCATCTGGAGCCATGGGTGTAAACTTTGCTACTATGTAATGACCAACAGCTCCTAGAGGTATACGGAAAGCCTGCAGAAAGGATGACGATTAGTCAGCATGATAACCTGTAACATAAAATAGAATCTCAAGTGCAAAAACAATACATGCTACAAAAGCCGTGGTTTTAAATACAAAAATCTCTCTCAAAATCATAGCAGCAGTAAGCCAGTAATTAAAGCTTTTCTTACCTTTGCAATTTTTGATGCACTTAGTATCTCAAGATCATCCTCACCCTCCAATTTAGAGGAACTTGTTTTGAACCACTGAACTCTACTAGATCCTTCAGTTCCTCCAGTGACAATAGCAGTAACAGTCACCTTATTTCCCTCCCTAAGGTCACCAACTATCTTTAGATTAGTAACTCTAGGTGGAGCTGAAATTCACAAGATAAACAAGGAAATTAAAGAGTTGATATCAAATTAGAAAAGAACATTGATTGTTTCAAAACAGTCTCACTGGAAAGGGCACAGACTTAGCGACAAAACAAATTGAAGCACCATTTTGGACTAGTCAAAGATCTAAAGAATTAGACTCAGGTTCTGAACAACAGAATGGTGTGTCTCTTCTTCGGGAATCATATTCCAGAAGAAGCCGAAGATACAAGAGTGCTCTGAATCTTGTGCATTTGCCTAACCTAATATAAGTGAAGCGATTTCCTAAATGTAGTGAAACAAACTGACTCTTTGAATAGTATCAAAGAGATATTCATGTATCAATACATATATAAGGATATTAAAACTTTGCATAAATAATTAAATAATGTGCAACCTCATCATGTTCCTCTCTCCCACTACGCTCACATTCTTCTACACTAAAATGTTGGCGTTAATCACTGAGACGAATTTCAAGCACTAGTCACTCAAATACAACCGCCAGAACACTGAAGCACAAACACCACTATCAGCCTATCAGGTAGTTCCAAGTACAGCAAAGGAAAATATAAGCACACCAAGCAGGCATGTGGGCTTTCCTCTAATAGCCAAATACTATTGGATGAGACCCAGCCTTCCAATTAATATGAAAACGGAAAAAGTGGAAAATCATTCCTATCCTACCCCTTGAATACTATTTTAAGATGACTTTGAATGATCACTTTCCTTATATTTGAAAAGTACAATCACCATGAACTTGTCTCTCTAAAATGCTCCCACATTTTCAAACAAGAAAGAGTGTATGATACATCTCTGATTCTGATCTCATGAGACAATCATTAAAATATAGTAACGCTCTGAACCTAACAAAGTAGTAGCCGGCCAAAGGCTGGTTCTTTTATCCAAAATACACACCATGTATGGCCTCTTTCCTTCTACCGAGCTACACTCATGAAACAAATTAAAATATAGTAATGTGATAATGAATGTGTGAATCACATCTGACATCAGGTTTTTGACATAAAAACACACTGGCATGACTGTAAGAGCTAGATAATACACGCACTTCTTGCTCAACTTAACAAAATAACAAGTATACCTTGCTTAACAATCTGAGTTGAGAAAGACACAGATTCTCCTTCCTTCCCTGAAAAACAACCCATGACAAACATGAGTTAACTAATAATTTTAATGCAAAGAAACAATACAAATTCGGTCTCATCAAGCAGAACTCCAGGTATTACCCTCAAAATTGGTAGGAATATACACAAACTTCAAGCGACGACCCACATCTTCCTTGGTCAAATTGTACTCAGGGGTACCAGTAGAAACCAGTACAAAATTACTGTAGCAAGATCATAAAAGGTTATGATATGGACACCAATAAAGTGCAATAAGGGTGCAAAGAACATACGCGTGTATGATCCAATATAGAGAGAAGACAGACGACAAGTATCTTGAAGAACAACAAAATCTGTGCTTGAACATACATGCAGGCAGGTGTTGCATCATACATGTACATGACAAAATCTGTGCTTGAACTTTCAAAAACTACATTGGGAACTTGGTATTAGTTGCATCATATGGAATGTGAACTTGATATGTGAAACAAACTACATGCATTATGTAGCGATAGCTATCTTGGAGCAGTCACATTCAAGATGAAACTACCTTCACCAACACCAAAGAAAAGAAAGAATAGAAGTACAGAATAGTTTGAAATATCAAAAAAAAAAAAATATGGTCAACTTTAGAATAAGAAAATCTTGAAGAATTTTAGGCATACATTATAACAGTGAGATATGAAGGGATGCAAGAATTACAGACCCAGTTTCCTTATTCTCGCGTAACCACTCAAACTTGCTAGGGCCTTCTCTACCTCCAAAATATTCTCCAACGCCTTTAATTGTATTTCCTTCAACAAATTCTCCTAGAATCTCCACATTACTGACAGATGGAGTCGCTGTCGTATATTATATGCACACAAGAGGAACCTCAGTAATTAGTACGAATTCTGATTCAAGTACCATAATGTCTACCAAAGTTAAGAACTTGAACAGTTGAACCGTGAAAAATAGTTGAAGAGTGGAGCAACATTTATAATTGTCCAAAAAAAATTAAAAAAATATCTCATGAAAAAGTATTATGCGGGCCTATACACTCATAAAATAGAAAGTGGACAACAACCAAAGAAGCATACTTCGTTGCAGAAAATCTTTTTCATGAGAATTTTTTGTTTTCACCATAAAATTTATCCTGGAAAGCCAGGTTTTACAGCTTTCACGAAAAAGGAGATGTTGAAGAACTGCACTGAAAGTCAGGACAGTGTGGTACAGGCAAAAGCATTCCAACTCTCAGAAACTCATGATTATGACAAGTTACACAAACCAATGTGATCAAATTCATTAGATAAGCAGATCAGTAAGCATGCATTGTAATCATATCCATGGAACATTCCGGAAACAAAAATCATTAAAGTCAGGTCTCACCTGCTTTTATGAAGTCTGTCATAGCATACTGAGGTTCTCCTTTAGCACCTTCTTCAGTTACTGGTGTATACATGAATACCAAACTTGAATCTATGTCATCTGTAGTCAATTGATATTCTTCGTCCTCAGCCCCAACTATAACTACAGGACTACTATTCCACCTTCGCCTAAGCCAGCTGGAAAATGCAGAAAACGAATTACATCATTTTAGTTGTTAAATTTATTATTTTTTATTTTCCTTTCAATCAGAGCCTGATGATAATAATTTACCTTGCAACACCTTTTCCTGGAGTCCCACCACACCATGCAACCTCAGGATGGCCCTTGATCACATTCCCCTCCACAAGTTCACCTTGCACACTAAGGTTCAAAACTTTTGGATACCCAGTTCCTGTTCATCATGGCAGAATTATTAATAGGAAAAAATATGAAACGTTTGCAGACAACTCTTGATTATACACCAAACAGTCAATAATCTACATTACAGTATATTCAGATAGATATTGAGAACACCACTGTTAGGGGAGAAGTCACAAGTTGTGTAGCTTTGATGCCTAGACAACACACTGAAAATACGGACCTACTGATTTGAGAACTAAACCAAACTGGCTCACAACTAGTAATAGAACAAGGCACACATGGTAACATCTACACTCATAGAACCATCCTTCACATAATGATAGACCAGCAATAGGTTATCACATTGAGGTAGATCGTGCAATCTGCAGTCCACATCCAGTAGACATACAACAACAACAACCAAGCCTTTAGTCCCAAACAAGTTGGGTAGCCTAGAAATGAAACCCATGTCGAAATCACAAATCCAGAAACATAGGAAGAAAAAAAAACAATAAAAGTAATGCTACCGAAAATGCTAGACATACTTTATGAAAATTCTAGTCAAAACGAAATGTGAACTTTAATTATAACTTATACACAATCACAAGTGCAAAGGAAGCTTACCAGAGGAAACCGGCGAAGATATAGCAAAAATAGAAGGATACTCAATATCATTCAACGTGGGAGTACACTCAACCTTAAGAAACTTATCGATATCCTCATGCTTTGGCCAGTATACCTGGTTATCACCCAGCACCAAATCCATCAAACAGCAGGGCAACAATTTAGCATTTATCAAATGATTACAGAGATGAAAAAACTGATTAACCAAACTGTCTACCTCTCCATTTCCATTAGCAATTGGCAAAAAATTTGTAGGAGTTTTTTCTCCTATAAACCACTGGTATTTCAAGAATAATTCTGAATCATTGCTTAGAGAGCGATCTTTGGCAAAAACAAAGTGGCAGCGACAAATATCTTCCTCAAATGGTGGATCAACAGAAGCTTGCTTGAGCAGGTAACCTGGAGGCATCTGATCCTTCCATTGCTCAACAAGAAACCGAAAGGTCGAATCTGCTCAAAAATATGTCTATTATAACAACCACTGAAGATGATATGTGACATATATGTACTGTAATAACTTTACTAAACCCGCACGTTGTCAAACAAATATCACAGTATTTTCAACTGTCCTCAAACAATAATTTCCAACAGTCACTTGTTAAAAGTTTTGAAATTAGAACTGTTCCACAGGTTAAAAGTTTAGCCAAATCAGAACATTAAGGAACAGCAAAGAAAAGTTTTAACTTCAGATATCTGTTAATTGGAGGTTTGGAACCAAAATCCAAATAGAAAATTATGTGCCCATCTAATCTTAAAAGCAGTTGAGTTCTACATTAAGAAAGTGTTATAACTATATTAACACTGACAAAACAACACATGGAATTTAATTTGTCCTGTTAATCATTTAAAATAATTAAAACTGCTAAAAGAAGAGTAATAATAAAATAACAACAGTCTGTTGATCTAACTAGTGGTTGTTGGGTGCACAGCCACTAACAATAATCCTCAATTCTGCGCCAGACACTACAAAAACTATTGCATCCAGCGATTTCTATATTAATAGAACGCCATCAACTGGTGTCTCTTTAAAAGCACAAACTGTTAGAGAATATTATAGAAAGACGAATACCAAGGCTCTGTGGTTCTAAGAAGGTAATGTGGCAGACATCTAACAACATTTTCTGCATAAATCCTCACGCAATGGTACCATTAACTAGCCAAGAACTCCACTTTACCAGAAAGAACATAGAATGAAGTTTTCACGTAAGGAGTTAAGCAACTCCCAAAAGCATAACTAATTTAAATACGGAGGAAACTATAACAAAAATATTATGGATGAACAAAAGAATGGGACCAACCCTTCATCATGGAGTAACAAAAAGCATATGAAGTTTACCAACAACAAGATCGGGACGGCAAAACTCCCAACCATCTCTAATGCATAAAGCTGTGTGAGCAGGATAACGCTTAGCAATTTCAAGCTCATCGCGAGAAAGATCTGATAGTTTCCACAATAGCAAGTTCAAAATAAATCGTGAGAATCACAGATTACCCGAAATCAAATTGGGGCAGAAGGTGCAGAGCAGAATAAATTGTGATATCACTACATAAAAGAGTGAGGATATTAGAGAAAGCTTGAGCATAGGGAATAAGAAAAAACAAAAATAAGAAGCCAGCAGAAATGTGCAATCACCCAGACAGGAGAGTAAACCACAATGATTGAACCAGATCCAATAAGATAAAATACAGAATAACCATAATGGAACCTGGGAAAAACTGACATACTAGATAATAACAACAAACACAAGAGCGGAGCTTAGAAAATAACAAGGGGGGAATTAAGAAGCTAACAAATATACCAGTCCAGACAGATAAGAGACTGGATCACAATAACTTAGCCAAATCTAGTAAGATAAACTTCAAATACCTCTATCATTGAACTTTTTCAGTGTAGGGCCAACAAGCAGTATGGAAGCTGCCTCCAAGTGAGGCATCTCGAGGATAGGATTCTCTTCCACTCGCAAATGCTGCATCGCATGTATAAAAACTGAGAAATCTATCCAAATAAAAAATATATGGATATGGGGCAACCAAAGCTAGTAGGTAGTCATTTTCTATGCAACTATATTTCCTAATTCAGAAAGTTTCATTCCTCATGTACAGGCACATAGCGACATGCTAACACATGAAGCCCTCTTGTAACTGAATGTTTAACAAATAGTTTTTGTTAGTCGCTTAATCATGGGATAAGAAATCTCCGCATCTTAAGCCAAACATATGATACTATGATACTCTCCCCTTATAGAAGAAGTAAATTAGATGGCTAACCTCGAGAACTGGTAAATGTGGGAAACCCTTTAGAGTTGATATTTTGTTCTTGCTAGCAGCTAATACCTGGGCAACATCAGGAAGAAATGAATGAGACAGAACTCAAAAGTACCACCTGAAAAAGATTTTAATAAATTACTAGCTGACCTGCAGTCGAGGCTGACTTGCCATAGAAAGCGACTTCAACCTATTTTGCGCAACTGAGAGAAACTGGAGAAGAAAAAGTTACTTAGAAATACACTTGACAAGTTACAAGAAACATATGCTGGGATGAACTACACTAACAAGATCAAGACTAGTGCTTGTAAGCATACCTCTAGATTTGGAAGTTGGGGAAGGCTAACAAGTGATGTGATTTGATTTCCCGCAAGATAGAGTTGCTGAATAGACAATTCGACATTACGTACATTGTTGCACAATAAGGCTTATAACAAGATACAAAAACACATTTAATAATTAAAAAAAAATGAGAGATACTGAACCTGCAGGGCTTTGCAATTTTCAAGTGGCTCAAACCCAGGTCCTTTAAACTCGTTAAAACTTAAATCAAGAACCTGACAAGAAAACCATGTCAACTGTTTAATTGACAAGCTGTGCAGTTTATGTTTGACTTGTTATTTAATAAGGTTAAAGATATATTACAGCAATAATTCCGTAAAGACTAATCTTAGATCTACTGGTTTAGTCGAAAATCTACAGTATTTAGGGGTAAAAATCTTTTGATGTTCTCGAAGGTTAAGTATGTTCACTGGTATATGCTAATAACCTTGAGATGATGTTTGTCAAGAGAAATGACTTTAGTTTTACAAGACAGAGAACGATAAGCTTATACAAATTCCTACATCAATAGCACCACCTTAGGAAAAGCCTACAAAATTTAGTTGCTCAAAGAATTTCAGTGCACTTCAGGATTGTGCTCCCACAGCCTCAAAGGTGACTCCTCTTAAAGAAACTTTATTCATCTACTTGCATTAACTAACCCCCAAAATACATGGAAAAAGGAAGTTTGTTAAAATTTTAAGGATGTTTTTTAAGATAGACTAACAAACCTTAACCTGCTTCAAGATCTCAATTCCCTCCAAAGAGGATAAAAGATTGTCCCTAAGATAGACAAACTGCAAGAGAAAACTAGCACTATTAGATAAAGGAGGGATTAATTAACGTTACAAAATAATACCATGTCTATAAATTACAATGTTTCAAGGGGAATAAAGAAAAATGAATCTTGTCATGATGCTGATACTATTCTAAAGACCTCCAACAGATTTAAATGAAAATCCAAGCAAATGTTTTAATAGATATAAAAGTTTGGAAGCAAACTCTAGTAAGAATTAATATAAAATGGCAAAACATAGTAAGATGAAAGCCACTGCATACGCCTTACCTAAGAATCAGCCTTGCGAGTAATCAAGGAAAAAAAAAAAATCAGCCCTCTGAGATTTCAGCCAAGGCAGACAACGAAACCTGCTGCAGGTTGCATTTGTTTCAAGACGGATGCATGATGTACGTTCCATCTTTTCGGGACAACAAAAGTGTCTCTGCAGGTTTAGTCCTTTATCTTGCAATTTACACCACCTATGCCTTATTTCATTTGTTATATATGCTCTTGCTATAGTTCTACAATCATATGGATGGTCCCCTCTGACCAATAAACCTATTTTCGTATCATACAGTGGCACTTATGGTCTGATACTCTTATGAACAAAAGATGAATCACCTTTCACAGAAACAATGGCATAGAAAACAGATGAGTGTGAGATATATAGACTTGATGGATAAGTCAGACAACGGAATGAGGGGCATGTCATGTAAATGAATTCTTCAAGAGTATTAAACATCAACCTAGACTCTTGTATCCCTGATTCCATTTGGGATGATAAGGCTTCACTGAAATGAAGTATTTGAGTAATGTTTCTGTAGGTCAAGTCATACAGTGGTCCATTTCAAAGGTATCTGTAAATTCTCCTTTGTGCAGTTTATTTAGCTGTATTATCGACAGTATGATAGTCATAAGATATGCTGAGAAGGTAGTACTTTATCAAACCCTTGTTAAATGCTAACTTAGGTGAATTTCAGAACTGGACAACTGGTGATCAATTTTCAGAGTGAAATTAAGAGGGAGAACTTTGCTGATTGCTGAAACCTCATGTCTGAGTTTTCAGCTTATAAGTAATACAAGTTACAAATTCTAACATAAAAACTTACATACAGCTTACACAAAATACAAGGGTAAGAAACATGTGTATATTGCAATATGAATTATTAAACTCTGTATCACAAGATTCACAGGTGGATAGCTGTCGAACAATCTAATGCTAGACACTCAAAAGAATATTTTATCGATTCTCCAACGAGCTAGACCCCAAATGGCAAATGAAATAAGATTGTTGCCTTCTACAAAGAAGCATTTAAGTTTTAATCGATGAGGACACGATATCTTACCTCCAACTTAGATGACAAATTTAACCCACTGGAATTGAGACTTCGAACTCTGTGACCTCTTAGATCCAGCCTCTAAAACAAAACCAAGAAAAAACAGAAAAAAAATAGTTAATTAATAAAATTACATGAATACATTCTACCTATATGAATAATATCTTTAATAAGAAACTCTGTATCCTATGTAACTACGAGTTTCGTTATGATGATGATAAGTATGCTAATGAGTTACACTACAGCAGGCTGTGGCAGTGGTCGAGTAAAGTATACAAAGAGAAGCGGGAAAGTTAACAGTCAAACATATGTTATGCATAAAGGTCTAAAAATTTTATTCAGAAGTTTCGGGAAGATATAGATGTCTTCACTTAAAAGAAGTAGAGTAAATGTAGCTTCACTATGGGTGTATACCAGAGGAAATATATTAGTCTCAATGTAAATGTTATTGGACACAAACAAGAAGGGATACTTAGATGGAGGTGACGAAGTGATCAACAACTAAATATACATAAGAAAAATGCTGGCACTGGTAAGCCAACTTATTGGGTTCGGCCAGGTGTAATGAAGGCATTTACACCACCACTACTTCGATGTGGGTAATAAAGATACTGTGGTGATAACATCTAGAACATTTTGAAAAACTATTACATAAACTGATAAACTTGTGGCATTGACACGCACATGGCTCTACTTTGCATGACCTTATAAGATGCCAAATGATCATCCTAGATTCTCAGTTAACCGGCAAAAGTTATTCATCCAGCTCAGAGAATCATAAACCACCAAGAATATTCTTGTAAAAGCAAAGCCTTGCTCTTAAACTACATCCTTGTCTTACTATTCTTCACCTTTCTAGCTAAATTAACAGTTTAGATATTGAAACCTCAAAACTAAACTATTTCTTCTTGGCATGCCCAACATTATCGAACAATTAAATATAACTCAAAAGAGACAAAGCTTATAACTCGAAAGCTTCCCTCTATACCAAAATTCAGTTAACCTAAAGACTGATAATTTCTCAAAACCCAAATTCAAAATAGAATCATCGTATGAAGTATGTGCTCATAGTGTTAATGGTTTTCTAATAACATGAAGGGAAGTTATTCTATTGATTGCATGTTACATACCAGATCATCCCCTGCTTTAATTTCCACCTGTGGGAGCACAATAAAGCGAGAATCTCGACTTTCAGGAGTTGATGCCTTTTTTCGACCAGACAAAGAAGAACCCCTATCTGCCGCTGACTTTCCACTGTTAATTGAAGGCGATCGGCTAGATGGAGAAGAGAGCTTTGAAACACTCTTCCTAAGGGTACTATAACTACTAGTACTATTACCACTAGTATCCAACGACAAAGAAGGACCTCTTTTGATGGAAGAGACAGACGAAGTTGATGACCTTATAGAAGGCTTCCTAACTGAATCTTGCTTACTTGTATCAGATCCTGGTGATGTCCTTAAACCTCTACTACTAACAGTTGATACTGGAGAACTTCTCTTTGCATCCGAAACACTTGGTTTGTTTATAGATTTATTCAAAACTGATGGAAGTGAAGCTCTTCTAGTTTCTGATGAAGTATTCTTTAATGGGTCTGATACTGCTGGAGTAGTTCTTCTTCCAGGTAATGGCGTAGTAGCAGCAGCAGCACTATCGGTTGGTTCCCGGCCAGTAACCGGCTGCTTAGTTGTTAATCCACCAGTACTATTTCTTCTTACTGGTGGTGCTGCTGAGGTCGAAGAAGATCTTGTAACAGTTGTTCTGACCAAATTAGTTGTGGAACCAGGCAAATTAGTTCCTTCAATTTTCTTTCTGCTGCTTGTTGTTGATGCTAAGACCCTAGAAGTAACACCAGCAGTTTTAGAAGTATTAATAGATCTCTTAACACCACCTTCAGCTGAAGCAGTACTAACACTAGATTTCTTCATTGCTTCAGGCTTCTTCACTAGATCCTCAACCGAATCAACATTTCCTGCTTCCACCACCTCCATTTCTGGTTCATAATCAAATCTTACAAAATCAAACTTCATAATAAAAATAAATGCAAGTAACTTTCACTAAACAAAGTAACATCATTACTCCCTAAAAAAAACCAAATGCAAAACCCTAAATAGACACTAATTTTTCAGAATAGAGTAAGTAAAAAATTCCCTGATAAAAAATCACTAAAATATGAATTATAATTTGATAAACTTAATAGATCGATTCATATTCTGAACTACTTTGCAGGTTTTTTCAAAAATCAATTCAAAAAAAAAAAAAAAGGAAAAAAAAAAAGGAGAGTGTTAGGGTTACCTTTGAGTGAATTAACAGAAGGTGTTTGGTGAGTGTAGATGGTATCAATGAAAGTGAACCATTTTTAGGGAGTCAGTGAGACAGATTTCATTATAGTAGAAAGAGAGTACAGTAGATTAAGTAGTGAAAGAGAGAGAGAGAGAGAGAGAGAGAGAGAGAGAGAGAGAGAGTTGGTGAAGAAGAAGAAGAAGAATACAAAAAAGTGGGAAAGATTCCGGGAGGGAGACTGAGTTCCTCTCCTCCTCCTGGTGTGATAGGGTTTGTTTTGTGTCAGAAAAAGGACCATGACCCAGTAGTAGTAGTAAAAGAAAGAAAAGAAAAAGCAAAATACAGTATACATGATACCACCCCCGCCCAAATTGCTTTTGTTTTGTTTTTTCATAATTTTCAAAACAAGGACGGAATTCTATATTTATTGTTCATTTTAACCTTTTGTTAATAAAAACTTTTCAAATAAGGTCCTTGAAAACAATAGAGCTGTCTTCTACCTTTCTTCAGACGAGATTTTATTTACATACTGTAGTTTGTTTGGTCTATGGGCACACTGTAGCCGTTATACTCTTTCAGCTATGGGGTATATAATAGTAGCTGGTATCAACCAAATTACGAGGGTGATGAAAGTTGAACTCAATTGATACCAAGTTGTAGTAGAGTACTACGAGAACACAAGTTCATAGTTGTAATAAATCGTTACATGGTGTAAAACTTGTCGTGTTGCACAGCATAGGAAAAAGCGTACATAACGTGTTATATGTCGTGTTGTATTATGTTAAAAATTTAAAGCATATGCACTATGTTGTGTTTTCAGTTAAAAGCAAAATACAACATAGCACACACAGGCGGCACGTCACACTACACACTCAAGGGATACTAATTACTAATATCAATCTAGAGATCCAACGGTTATAATTATTTTATCTTATACGAACAAGATCCAACGATTTAATTATTTTGTTTTATATAAATACCAATCTAAAAATCTAACGGTTTGGCTTATACGAACCGGTATGTCCCTTATCAATGATAAATAAGTTGAGCTGGAGTCTTGTATGATCACAAATTACAAATGGGCAAATGTACTTTCCATCAAGATTAGAGAACTTATCCAAATGGAGGAATTCTCACATGTAAAAAGAATTCACCTGATTGTTAAAGTGAGCGCTGCTAGGCTGACTAGCTTAAGAGTAGTCGATGCCCTCCAAAATTTTATGTTCCACCTCGCTTTCAAGATGTACAAAAGAGGTTTGCAGAAAACATCTAACCTGCGACCTTCATTATAATGGCACTTCCCATGGGGACGATATATGATTCGGTGGAAACATCACTTATATTTTGACGGACCTACAAAGTAAAGGAGAAAAAGCAACTTCAACAAAGCAAAGCTAATCATATCCTTTTTTATGTTAATCATTGACAACATGGCTCTACTATACGTAATCTGATGGTTAATTGGTCTATTTAACAAATACCCAGATTGAAAAGAAAAAAATTATGATGCTTATAGATTTGTCCAAAACAATTCTTTTGTTATTCTAATAGCTATAGATTAATGTACAAATCACTTTTGTTATCCACCAGATACTGCTAGTAAACAAATTAGTCAAAAATAGTGTCTGCAACAGCATGCGCACTAAATTCATCTGTCAATTATTTCCAACAAAAAAATATGTAAACAATATAGATTCTCCGTTATTGTATTGGTACAACCAACAACAATGTACTAGATGACTTAATAAATATTGGTAAGTGGCGATTTTATTATCTTACGGATGAAGATACAGTTGATGTAGTTTCTAAATCCTAGCTAACTTATAATCTAGTTATTTTATTTTAGGCGTAGCAATAAAAGTTAAAATATGATCATTAAAAATAAAATCAAATCCTTTTTATTCAATTATTTTTATTAATGATTAATATATTTAATTAGTGTTAATTAATTTAAATGTTAATTAAATTAGTTGGTGATTCAAATTGGATTATAGCTAGTATTAATTGGTAAGAATTAGAGTAGAGTTTTTTTAAAATTTTGAAGAAGAAGTCGAAGAAAACTAGGGTTTTGGGAATTTGGTAGCAAAGATGAAATTTGATTGTGTCGACGTATATTCTAGTGGTGAAGAAGAAGTGGGTGCATCTACCTATCGCAAATCAGATTATCGTGATTTCAATCATACCGATTTAGGATTTTTGTCGGACGAACAAGAACGTGTAAACCAAAGCATATATGAGGATTTTAATCAAGCAAATGAAGATTCAAACCGGCAAAATGAAGATCTTAATGCTTCCAACCGTCAGGTATACATGTTAAGGATCTCCAAATATGTATTTGTAGTTTATAATCTCAAAAAAAAATGATTTTTTTTTGTAAATTTTGACCTATTTTCTGGCCTATGTATTACCCAGGATCAGCGGTTACGATGAAATCGTATCCACGCATTCCACCTGATCTCAGAAATTACGACCTAGAATCGGCGGATATGGTCATGAACAACAACCGATTTTGGTTCAGTTTTGGAGAAATTTGTAGGTCAAATAATCAGTGGATGTGTGTTGCTCTATGTGTCGATTCTAGTCAAAAAAATTAGCCAGAAATATTGCACTTTGTTGAATGATAAAATCGGTACACAAGTCAATTCACGTGTGCTGATTCTAACGTTTAGGGATTTTTTCCCAAAATCATGACTGGGTGGAATTGGTGGATATGAGAGGACCTAAAGGCCGATTGTGTAGAATTGTTCGATACTATTGTTACATGTTCGCGGTTATGTTTTCCTAACTTTTCGATTTATATTGTAGATTGTTCAAGCGGTCGGCGACGACAAACCTGAACCCGAGTCTCAGATGGGGCCTAATACTTTTTTCCACTTCTACACTGATTTGGTATGGGAAAATAAGTATGATGCAAGGCAATGGTTTGTGGACAAAGGCATAGAGATAAATGTGCATTAGTCTTAGGTCGTCGTTCGAGACGTGATCGTTTTAAAATTGTTTGCGAGAGAAATGGTAAGAATAAAAGTCACATAGCAAAGGACAAACCGTATGTGAAGAGGACGTTGAGGGTCTACACGAGTAAGTCAAATAAGCATGATTCCCCGTTTAAGATTATAGTGAATAGACTCAATGGTTTATATAAGCTTTCTAAAGTGAACAATGGTTTTCATAATCACGATGAATTTTAATTGAATTATTCGATAATCTACATGAATTACATATTTATTTAAAATTAGGTGATACTTAGACCTAATATATTTAGACCTGGATAACATAGTACTAAGCTTCGACGAATAGATAAATCTTCCATTATTTCCCGGCTCGAGATTGCATTACAGATGCTTCGAAATGAAAAAACGTTTTGCCTTTCCATTTGGTATATTCATCATGCTCTGTAAACTTGTCCTCTTTGTGTCTAGCTTGAAACTCGTTGTACTTGTCGCACTATTGTCTAACCCATATTGTGCGAGAAGAAATATACTCATCCCCATAGATATAGGTGATTTATTGTACTTACCGTCCCACTTGGGCATGAAAGGACCCGTATTAATAAGATTCCAACAAAAGAAAATCAGGTCTGCTCTCTTCGGGAAGATCCAACACGATGTGAAAATTTATAACACATTCGGTGTGTCTCTTAACAGTCGCATCTAATTCCTTTTGTTTGATTCGCTCGTTAATTTTTTGGCGGCTCTTTTGAGTATCTCTTCTTCCATAGCATCAATTGATTTAGTAGTTGATGACGATGGGTTAGCCATTATAGTTAGGATTTGTTTTCAATAAAGCTGTGAATGATGAAGAAGGATTTTTTTTAATGAAGTAGTGTATGATAGAGAATGGATTATCCTATTTATATGCATAAATAAGGGACAACGACTATTGTGATAGACCGGAAATTTTTTGCTTTCAATATATTGGGTTACGACCTGTTAGGCAAGCTCCGACTCTCTGATACGTAATTCGAGAAACCGGAATTTTAAATTATTCAGACTCATTTGATTTTTCAAGCAAATGTTCATTGATTTATCCCAACTTGCTTTATAAGCAGGCTAACATTAATTCTATTTTTCAAGGGCCATCGAATCCAACATATGATTCCCTTTGTTTTATTGTAAAGATAAAATATCTCCTGCTAGAGTAGTCGGATACCAGCTACTGTTACAGCTAACGGTCCTCCGGGTTGCCTATCCGTAGGTGGGAGACAATTAGGGCTGAAAACATACACCGTATTAGACGGGTGAAGGACGACAAGTACCAATGTCAGGGTAGTCGGATACCAGCTACCGTTACAGCTAACGGTCTTCCGGGTAGCCACCCGTATGTGGGATCCCCAGTGGGCCTGACAATTCACAGTATTATGCCAAGCTCAACATACCATTTTTTCAAATGATATGAACTACTCAAAATAGGTAGTAGTCATTTCCATATTGATGGTATGAACCGCCACTATAGGCAGTAACCCTCCTTTTTCGGATGATATGAATTACCTAGACGATAATAATCATCCCTATCATGTATTAGATAAATGATATGAATTACCTAGTACGGTAGTAATCATCTCTTATCGCACGTTTTGCAAAATTATTAAATGATATGAATTACTTTGGATGGTATAATCATCTCTTACTAGGTATTATGAACAACCAGTGATTAAACTGCAACTACCTCGAGAAGATTGCAATCATCTCCAAATAGTTGTTATAACTGTCACGCAACAACCAACACTTTCAGGTGATATGAATAACCTTGTGCCATCCCGTGACCCAAGATGGAACTAGGTTCATAATAGCCGCTTGATTGGCCTGGAGGTCTGAGCCGACTGTGAAAGCAGATTGGACAATGGATTGAAAAGGAGATTTCAGTACATAAACAATTTTAGAAGGGTTAGAGTGGATTATTCCTTAAGAATCAAGCAATTGTATAATTTTATTTATTCTAAAACTGGTAACATCGGTTTGATGAAAAAAATGAGTATTTTTATCTCCAAGATTGATAAAGTTATCCCTCGAATTTTCTTTCATAAATTCCTCCTATATGTTATACCATTTAGCCAATGGTTGAAGTAATACCTCTCACTCTTTAAAGTCAGTTTGGGATTTGTTCCTTTTATTATGAATAGCTTCTAACTGCATTATGAGAGATTCAATATGGGATCCAATGCTACTAAACACCACCTTATTCCATTCCCTAACCCTTTTTTTCCAGCAGTTTTAGTTTAGTGCAAACTCTGAAATCCGAAGAATCCTAGGACAAAGTTTCTTAAACAAATTTAATCACATCCAACAAGACTCATCCTAGAAAAAAATGTTAGAGAATTTAAAGGATTTATATCCAGAGGCTAAAGGTTTATATAAACAAAGAAGGTGAAAGTTGGGAGAAAATAGTCAGGAAAGGAAACATTCCCTTATGAGTTTATAAACGCCCAGTCGAGACGTTGCTCAATCAGGGCATCTTGGTATCTATGATTAGACCAAGTGACCATGCTTTCCCCAACAAAACCCATATCAAAAAACCAGCAAGATTCGGTAATTGCAGCGATAGAAGGAATATATGGGGACATAGGGTCGTTTCCGCCAATTTTCTCAAGAGGGTCGAGAAATTTAAGATCTCCTAAAAGAATCCACTGAAGATTCGACACTTTTAGACTATATCCGCTATAAATTTCGAAGGGTCACATTTAGAGCCTTTATAGGGGTCATCAAACACTCAAGTTTAGAAAATTGATCAATAACAAGAGCATTTATCTTTATTTATTTTTTAGAAAACGAGGAAAGACCTCAACTTATATATTGATAATTCTGATTTCCAAAAGTTTGAAAATCAATCACAGTTACAAGATTGATACAGTTTCTGATATATAGAGACTTTAGGATGTTATCTAATCTTTCTTTTTTCCAAATGTCTGCCATAACATACTGGTTACAATAGTTAGAGATGTCTGTAGCTTTTTTAATCTTATATATAGAAATTAAAACAAAGGCATTAGTCCAAAAATTAAGAACATAATTATGTTGGTTCTCATTGTTTATATTAGCCCGATAATTGTTTCTCCTTGGTTTAGCATATCTTCCCATCAACAAGTTTAGAATTAAGATGGAGTCACTTTGGAATATCACTCTCTGTCCACTCTTTTCAGTTTCCCATTAGAAGGAAGCTTCCGCTCCTCTCTTATCTAGTTGTTCTCTGGTTGTATAGTTAGCATGAGAGCCTCTGGCTTCCACTGTTGTACCTGCATAGTTAGTTAAAGTGATACCAATCCCTGATATTGATATAGGATTATTCATAGAAAGAACAACACTTATTCTCAGAGTCATAAAAGTTAAGCTGCTTTCCGGATCTGTTTTAATAATTTGTAAAGTCCCATCTTGTCTTTGATTATAATAGATATTTTGCACAATATTATAGTTTGAGTTGTGAATAATCATGAAACCATTGATGAATCTCACATTTCTATCAGTTGTAGTACCACTATCTTGTTCTATTGTTTAAAAGACAACCTTACATCTTGCTTTCCATATATGCTGTGTTATTAGATTACATAATTCTGGTCATTCAATAATGCATCTTTTCTTATTTTCCTTGTCACACCAGTTATTTATCCAAACATGAAAATCAATATTGTTCTGCTCTGTATTGTTTATGTTAAAATTTAGATGAGTCCATATAGCTGTCTTGCAAAAATACAATTAAGAAAAAGATACGAAATTGATTCTTCACCTGTGTTGCAAAGTTTACATTTTATATCTATATTTGGTAATATAGCTATCATTTTCATTCCTGTTGATAAGATTGCATTAGCCGCTTTCCATATAAATTGTTTAATGGTTGGAGTTGTGTTCATGTTCCATATTATTTTCTATTTCTTATTATAGTTATTGTCAGAGTTTATATGGTTATAAATAGAACTGACTCTTAACAAAAGTAACCTTAATAGGGGTTGCCCATGTGATAGAGGGGCTTCCCCTAGATTCAGGGTGACCAAATAATCCGTTAAGGGGTATCCTAGGGGCTATGTTAAATGTCCATATTACCCTTCTATCTATGAAAAAGTCTAATTTTTCCTCAATCTATTAAAACCTAAACAAAACAAAACCTTACAAAATTTTCAGTTCAACTCAAAACCTTTCTCTCTCCCTCCATATCTCCTCATTCTCCGTTTGAACCGAATTTCTCCATCGAATCAATTAATTGCCGATTCGAAAAATTCGTCGTCGATTAAACTCTGAAGTTCGTGATGAAGAATCGTACTAAAGGTATAGAAGGTAGTAGTGATGACAATCAAAATCAAACTAAACAACCTAATGAAGATATTGAAGAACAAATCGACGGTGAAGGAAATCAAACTCCCCAACCACAACAAATGGTGTATATAAGCTATCCAATCGAACCCATGTTATTTTTAGAACCCTAAAGTGATTGATTTTCTTGTTTGATTGATCAAGTTGTAAAAAAAATTGGTTTCGAGAAACATTTACGGTTGGGTTCGATTGGAAAACCCAACAGTAACTGGTTTCTTTCAAATTTTACGGTTGGGTTATTAAAATACCCAACCGTAAATCAGAAGGAAGGAGATGAAGATGATATTTAATGGTTGGGTTCGATTCTGAACTGTAAAATTAGATGAATAGATTTGAAGATTTTTTCATTTCTATCTTGTAGAGAATTGAAATACAAAGCCAACCCAAGAAAAAATGAGGTCAATCGGACATCGCATGAGGGAGTTATGATCAAAACGGTGAAATACAAAAAAGTATCCAGGAATAATTACGGTTGGGTTTCTTGGACTCCGACCCAACCGTAAATATGAGGATTTTGGGTGAGATTTTTGTGTCAGAATTTCGGTTGGGTTTATTGGGTCGAACCCAACCGTAATTCTTCCTGGACACTTTTTTGTATTTAACCGTTTTGATCATAACTCCCTCATAAGATGTCCGATTGACCTCATTTTTTTGGGTTGACTTCGTCTTTCAATTCTCTACAAGATAGAAATGAAAAAATCTTCAAATCTATTCATCTAATTTTACGGTTGGGGTTGAGTGTTTAGACCCAACTGTAAATTTTCCTGGAACTTGTTCTTCAAAATCGACTTCTTTTACGGTTTGGTCCGATGCTGAAAACCCAACCATAAAACTCTTAAGATTTGGTTTTCCCCATGAAAGTACGGTTACAGTTTGGTTAGGAAGAACACCTAACCGTAAATGCCGTTTACGGTTGGGTTCGACATGAAAACACAACCGTAAAATTCCCTGAATCACAACAAAAATCATCATTTTTTACGTAATTTCATCAAATGTGAGCCATAAAAAGACCAAGAGTTTAAGTTAGAGGTATACCTCACTACTCTGGTTGAGTGAATCAAAATCTATGGTTTTTAAAAAAACCCTAAAAAATTTTTCATTTCTTCTACTTTTTCTTCCCATCAAACCAAAAAAAAAATGATTTTATTTAATTAAATTTAAGATTAATTAAAATTTATTTTTATCAATCTAATCTATTAACTAATTAGTTATACTAATATTAACTAATCATGATTAGTTTAACCATTATGAAAATATAATGGATAATGATTTTTTTAAAATTCCCATCTAATAACTCTATTTTATCTTTATATAGGAAGCCTTTTTAATGGACTTGACACTCCCTATGTAAACTTACTAACAAAAACATTTTTCATAACATTTTTAAATGACTCGTATATTTACATTCAAAGTCCAACCGATTGCTTGACCCCGGAACGCCCTATAGGCGGAAAGGTGTCCCTATTAGAAAACCTACAATTTTTTAGGAGACGTAATTTCTCAACTTTGTCACTAAGAAAAGACGAAAAAAAGGGAGAGAATTCCACAAAACAAAATTTAAAAAGGAAACGATGGAAAACGAAGGATATATTGCCTATGAAAAATCAAGATTAAAGAGAGGGAAATGAAAGATTTGCACAAATACAAAAAGGAATTGAGATCGAAAAGTATGATTTGGGTTCTTGGCTATTTGGGTTCAAAATATTTTTGGTCAAATTAGAATAGTTAACCAATTAACAGAGATAGAACTAATGAACAACTATTGTAATGTTATTTTGTCAACCTTTCGGGTTTTTTTTTTTTTGAATGAACAAATTATTCCATTATTTATTGCTTCTCTAAAAAATTGAAGTAAAAATAGATACAAGAAAGAGGGTCATATGTAAGACCAAACTCTTGTTACATATTCGCTATAAACGAGTTGACATAGCTCATGGGCTATATAGTTAAACATACACTAGGACAACAGTAAACTGGATATCTGAAAAGAACTGTCTTTTGTGTCTGATATATATTATATAGTAGCTCTTAATCTTCGAGGGATATCTTGAAAATTACCATTAATAGCAACAGGGATATTAGAGGCATCACCTTCTATAATAACCTTTGAAACCTGTAGTTGATTTGATAAATCAACTCCCATAGCAAACGCATATGCTTCAGCCTGTTCCGCATTTAGTATTGCAACCTAGATAGTTTCCAAGACTATTAAAAGCCATAGCCGATCATGTACCTTGATTCAAATTAAAGGCTGCATCTACGTAGATCTTTATATAAAGATCTGGAGGCCTATGCCAATGATCCTGTAAATGAATAGTTGAACACTTAACTGATTGTGTAAACTGAAATCTTGTAAAGGCAACTTCAAGCATCTTTCTTTAGAGAGAATTTCATTCCTGAATAAGTCATTACGCATCTTTCAAACATTTCATAAGATTGAGGAACCCATTGCAAAATAATTATGCTCTATATCTTTTTGCAGCCACATTTGAATGATTAATTTAGGGTTATCACTATCTAAAATGCTTGGAAATCTGATAAGAGATATATCAAATACCATTTTGGAATAGCTGCATCTAAAAAATTAATGTTCAACCAATTCTTCCTCCTGACCAACTTACAGTAATGTTGTTAGCAAATCTGTTGATGTTATTCTTAACAGAAACTCCATATGTAGCAACTTCCAAACGAACACTGGATTTTTGGAGCTATATTTGACACCTTCCAGAAAGAAGACCAAGGAAAGGCACCAATGGCAGATGTAGAAGGGATATCATTTGCAAGTAATTTATAACAAGATTTGGCTGTAAATGAATGGCCATGGTAAATGAGAAATCAAAAATTGTTGAAATGCTGGAGATCATTCAAAATGAACTTATTGCAGATCTTCTAAGAATACTCTAGATCATATGCTTCGTCTATCCAGCAATTACTCATCAATGACTTTACAGTTAATAAGATATCACCCACCTCTGGGTGCGATTTATCTGCAGTAAGAAAGACATGAACACCATTTTTCAGCTCTACCCAGCTACAACCAGGCTCTTTTTTCACATGGCCATTCTTCATTGTCATTCTAATCTTCTCGGTTTCTTTCCAACCAAATTCCGCAGCATGCATATTGGATAGTACCACGAAATTGCTCGAGTTTTGCGGATTCAATTCAAGAATCTTATCTGCTGCAAACTGTGCAAGCTCAATATGTCCATACAATCTACAAGAATTAAGTAAGGTGCACCAAACACTAATACTTGGCCTCGAAGGCATTTCCTTTATGAATTCTGAGGCTTCCAGTAAGTATCCACTTCGACATAAAAGATCGACCATGCAAGAATGATGCTCTGGTCCAGCAGACACCAAGTTATCTTCTGTCATTAATCTGAAATATTTCCAACCTTTTTCAACCATACCTCCATGGCTACAAGATGATAAAACTGCTAAATAAGTGATCCCATCCGGATTGATTTTCAAGTCAAGCATCTTTTCAAACATCGCTAAAACTTCTTCAACTTGCCCATTTTTTCCGTATGCAGAAATCATGGTAGTCCAAAGAAGTGTATCTTTTGTTGGCATTGCATCAAATACAAGTTTTGCTGAATCAACACAACCACATTTTGCGTACATGTTAACGAGACTACTCCTAATGATCAAATCTGATTGGAACCCAGTTTTAAGAATGCAACCATGCACTTGATTTCCTTGTGGAATGGAAACTAGAGAAGCACAAGCATCAACAGATATTGAATAAGAGAATTTATCAGGTCTTAAACCTTGAGAAACCATAGAAGCAAACAATTTTAAAGCTTCTTCTCCTTGTTCGCATTGCAAATAACTAGAAATCATTTCATTCCAAGCAATCATCTCTTTCACCATCATTGAATCAAACAAGTTACGGCTACTTGTAAGACATTTGCATCTTGAATACATATTAAGCAAACTATTTTGCAAAACAGCATTACCATCTAAAACACCTGATATTAAAACATGGGAATGAATTTGCTTACCTAACTCAATATCATGAAGACCAGAACAAGCACTTAGAGCACCAGAAAACGAATACCCATTAGGAACTACATCAAACTCAATCATTTTTTTAAACAATTCCAGTGATTCATTAAAATGTTTGATTTGCACATAACCCACAATCAGTGAAGTCCAAGTCACAACATCTCTTTCAGATATTTCATCAAACACACCTCTAGCATCTCTTAAATTACCACATTTTACATTAAAATTCATTAATGCTGTCATCAAGATTGTAAATTTATGAAACCCATTCTTAACAATAACAGCTTGAATCTGTTTTCCATTGTTACAAGATTCAAAGGTTGCATTTTTAAGACTATTACAAAGACAATACTCATCAAAGGTTACTCTTTTATGCAAGTCTGAAGCCAAAACTATCTCGCTTACCGATCTTACCAAATTTTTTGCGCGAATGGGTATTGGAATTGAAGATTTTCGCTGAAGAAAATGAAGCAATTGGAGATGGTATGTTGCCCTTGACATTCATTCCCCAGAAATAAAAAGAAGGTATAGACAGAGAACCGGATAAACTTTAAACCTTTATTGGTTCCTCATTCTTACTGGTTCGACCAACCCGAATAAAGTTCATACCCCTTTATTTTCAACAGTTCCGTTATTCTTCTTCTCAGCGTTATTGACAAGCCAAGAATATTTCAGAGGAAAAAAAAGATTTTTGGAGAGAGGGGCTAACAGAAGCAACGAAATTTTGAGTCTCTCTCTAATGGCAGAAGAAGCAAAAACCTTAAGAAAAATATCAGTAGCTTTTAAAGATCTAGCAGATACTGTTGATTCAAAAACCCTAGATGTTGAAGTTGCACCATTTTCTCACGCATGTTCACTTGTTTCCCCACTCTTTGGTTGCTTAGGAATTGCTTTCAAGTTTGCTGAAATGGATTATGTTGCCAAAGTATGTCTCTTTTTTACTAGTAATATCTAATTTTACTACATTGGTTGCTCTTGCTCAGGAAAATTAATCTATTTTCTGTGGAAATTACTGCAGGTTGTTGATTTATCTGAAGCATCAAAATTAATACAAACATTAGAGTCAATGCTGGAATTAGACATTGAACATAAAACTTTAAAGGTAGCTGGTAGTCATTCAAGAAATCTATTAAGAGTCAAGCGTGGGATCGATATGGTTAGGGTTTTATTTGAACAGATCTTAGTTACTGAGTAAGTTTTTTAGAATATTCTGAGTTCATTGACTTATTTTAGCTGGCATTGTTGAGACAAAGGAACACACACAACTGATTAGTTGATTGATTCTAGCCATTGTGCTTGCTGTATTCTAATGATAACTATTCAAATGTGCATTCTTATTGATTGCTCTGTAATCCTGGTTTATATGTTGGTGCTTGCTAATGGGTGTGAATTCTAAAAATAAGTTGAGCGGGACCTTGAGTTCAGGTTCACAGTTTAAACATAAGTTTTAGGGACATCATATGCAAGTTGAATATCTTAGATTACGTGTAGAAAACAAGTATTAACTGGGTTCATAGGGGAAATTTCTCAAGCTTATCAGGTTTTATCCGATTAATGAAGTGAAGCTTAGATGTTGTAATAACTTTATGTTTTTTGAGGTCTCTCTTGTATTAGCATTTAAAGGAATTTTTTGCTGGGAGGGTCCATTATTTCCCTCATACGTTTGTGCTTAAAAGTGAATTATTTGATGGTACTATGTGTAGATCAGAATTGTTTTGGACTATTTATTGGAAATAAGGACATAGTGTCGTTGAGCTTCAGCGGCTGTAAATATGAAAATGTGGTCCTCACACCAAAAACTCTTGAATCTAGTAAATAGCCATTATGTTTTATGTTATTCAATTCTCAACTTGAACCTTGATTTTAGTGAGTCCATTTTGTAATTCTTGTTTGTCCTTGCGAAACAAGAATAAGCTTCCAGTATTTGCATTGGTCTATCTGACTGACTTCTTTATATTGTAGTTTGTGTATGCTGGGTTGACTGCTGTAAGTTATAGTCTCGTGTTATAATATTTGTCAGATGCCAGGAGATAGAAGTTCATAGATGAACTGATGTTTTCTGATGGAAATTGCCTAAAAATTGCACTAAACTTAATGACTCTGCGTTGCAGGGGAAATTCCTTGAAGGATCCAGCATCTAAGGCATATGCCCAGGTATTTGCTCCTCACCATGGATGGACTATTAGGACAGCAGTTGCTGCGGGGATGTATGCCCTTCCTACAAAAGCACAGCTATTGAAAAAGCTAAATGAAGATGGTAAGTTCTTTGTCTTATTTTTGGGAATTTAATTTTATAGGAAAGACATCATGTGATCAAGTACTTGCGACTGTATATACTACTTTGAGGGCTGAGGGCTCAAGTGGTTAACAAACTACACTGCGACCTGCAACCATGGTTTATATTTCCTGCTTACTTACTATATATGTTAAAGAGTAGACAACTACCTGGGTGAAGAATCTTTTGAGGCTAACTGCAAGGGATAAGTTCCTGCAGGAAACATGAAAATAAGGTCGTGATTAGTTTTTGAGATCAAACATCAATTTTCCATGTATTATTAGGAGTTCAAAAACCGGGTTTGTATTTGAGAGCTTTCTGCTGTCTAAAAAAATCACTTTGGACTTCTAGTAATTTCTTTCTTAAAAATTGCATTTCACTGGAAGTGCTGCAGCCTTCTTTTTCTTCTTCTTCTTCTGGATTTGATCAGTTTTTAGGATTTTCTCTGAAAAATCATATTGAGAGCGATGTTACCGTGTTTTAATATATTTAATAAATTTCTGAAAATGCAACTTGAGTACGGAACTGTCTTTTTCCTGGTTCATGTTACTACTAAAAAGGATAGCATCTTAGTGGCCCTAAAGTCTTGTTTTTTCTTCTTTGTCTTGATATGGCTGCTTTTAGGATTTTCTCCAGAAAATCATAGTGAAAATAATGTAAAAAAATTTGCATTTCCAAAAAAATTTTCTGTCTCTCTTGATCTTGAAGCCATCTCTATTAATATCAACAATCAACCCAAGTTTATTGGACTGTCAACTATGCTGTCCCGTGATTGCTAAAGTGGGGACCCTGATAAAGAGGCCTCGGGGTTAGACGTGTGGGCGGGTGTTACTTGTTCATGTGACAATTATATCTTGCCCATCAATTATACACTAGATACGATTCTGATAGAACCCTTCTACACCCAATGAGAAAAATCCTGAGATTTCCTCTCGGGAATCCTTTTGGGAAGTGGCTTTCAGGTGGATGTCAAAGCCATGTCCCAAAGGGGGCTGGATTTCACAGCCAACAGCCAGATTCACCTTCAGGAGAAATCTCAAGATTTCTTTCGGTGGTTTATTTTGATATTCTTTGGATATATATACTGCTGTTTGCAAAGTCGTTTCGACTTTCATAATTACACGGGGCATTTCATTTGAACTCCAAAAGTAAGCTGATGCGTTATCGATTGTTTGAAATGCTTGTTGTAGAAGCCTCGGCAAGGATTGAAATGCAAAATTATGTTGCAGCATCGGCTCCTGTCATTCAGTATGTTGACAAGCTATTCCTTTCAAGAGAATTGGGCATAGACTGGTGAAAACTGAGTAGAGATTACCCAGCTACTTGTGTTCATCATGTATTCAGCCGTGTACATTATTCATTATTTTTTTACAAGAAATTACTGCTGTTTAGAAATTATTTTGGGTTTTGAAACTTTTCCACAATAGTGTCACAGGGGGTTACAGGTATTTGTGATTGTTTGGATGATGATGAAACTGTTTAAATTTTCAGTTATCCTTTTCTGAATTTGTAACCCAAACATTTAAGTTAATAATAAGTTACTGGATGTGGTTTTGTAAGTCTTTACTCATTGCTTTGTTTGTAATGCACTCTCTATTTTGGTGCTCCTCTCCTTTATTTTTCTAAGACTCATGTAAAGTTCCATCAATGACTAATTTTAGGGTTTTAGCTTAAAAATTATGGGTTTCCAAATTTTTCAAGGGTGGTGGTTGAAATGGAGGTGGACAGATAGAAGCAGTACTTGATCTCATGACTTGACAATTTCTACTTGAAGTCACGCGTCAGTGATCTTAACAAATCTGATGGTACGATGTTGACTCAAATCTATAAAAATCTTCTTGTCTCCACTTTGTTTCAACTAGTAATAACTTACTATTCTCTATGACCGGTAAAAAGGAAGTATACATTATCAAACAGGAAACACTAATAAAACTCATTTAGTCGCAAAGCAGGAAGCACTAGAACTCATTAGTCGCAAAGTAGAAAAGGGTTCTTTGTTGAAAGGAAAAAATTACTAATGCAAAACTTTGCTAAGGAGTTTCACTTGGGAGCTTGTATCATGTCTGGCCCAATTCCATTTGCGTTAGCTTAAAATCCATAACTCTTACATTTTGCGCTATTATTTTTTTTTTCTATAGAATATTCCTTGCATTGTGCACTACATTCCCTTAAAAGGTTTAAGAGCATCTTTAAGAGCGTCTTCAACGGACGAGTATACAAAATACCAAACCATATATTTGGTGTTTGGTCGTCATATTTCAGCCACAACGTGCGAGTGAAAATGGGAATGAGGCGAGTATAAACACTGTTCGGGAGAAAACTTGGTCCCAAAACTGGACCAAAACAAAATATAGTCGAGACGCGGGCGTTATGTTAGTAGACCGCTTGGTTCAGACGTTGTTGTAGGATAGCGTTTAAATTTTCATGCGTAACACTAGAGTAACGCCTGGCCTTAAGAAACGTTACACTAAATGTATGCCTGTATGAAACGTCCCCAAACAGGCGTTGCTCTAGGATAGCGCCTGTTCTTCAGGCGTTTCTCTAGGATTACACTCCATTCAGGCGTAATGCTAGGATAACGCCCAATACCAAACGTTATATTAGAAGAGCGTATGAGCATATTTGGGTCGGGAACCGTTGCGTTGCAGGCGGACCAAAGAGCAAACAAATTTGGTCAATGCTCTTTGGTATACTCGCATTGTTGGAGATGCTCTAAGGTTACATTTAACTTTATCATTAACCAGTTTGAAATCAACCAATAGCTGTGAATGGTTAAAATTTAAATTAGTAAAAGGTAGGGGTGTTTGGTAACTATTATTATATTGGATTATAAGCCCATAATCAATTATATAGGTGTTTGTTAAAATTTATAATAACTGATTATTTTAATTATAATTGAAAAACTCATTATTTTCATAAGTAGAAAAAAATTACTTATAAAATCATAATCAATTATTTTTTTTAACAAAAATGAATTAGATTTTTTTTCTTAATTTCTCTAAACTATCAAGAGAGAAACAAAAAAGCAATAGTGGACTAAAAAAAATTCTTAGATCATCATTCTTTCCTCTCCTCTTCGAGAGCATTTTTCTAAGATAATCAATTATTCCAAAAATATGTTTGTTAAAATTTATTAAAAAAATGATTAATAGTATAATCGTTTTTCAATTTATGATTATCTATAATCATAAATTTTATCAAACACCCCCGTAATGTTGCAGGTACAAAATGTACTTATATTTTTTACGATAACGCGGTCACCAAGATAGTTAGCTTCTAATTAGTCTTCATTTAATCATGTCCCCTCATTAAGTAAAATTGTAAAAAAAATTATTTTACAAGATCTGCCTCGAATTCAATTTAACAAATTTTTTTTTTTTTTTTTTTTATAAAATAATTTACTCAATTTAAATGTCAGGTTTCCATGATAGATTTAAAAATGAAAGTTTGACAAAACAATTATAACAGAATGTTGGATCGTTAAAACGACATAAACACATTTTTATTTCTATATTGGTTACATAACCTTGTGCTAATGTTGTTATTTTTTTTATATCGATATAGATTATAGAATTTGGTGCTGATGAGTTTTGAACTCAGACAGGGACAAAGCCAGAGTTTTATATTATTAGGAATAATTTTTAATGGTAAATTTTTTATCTAAGTTGAATGTAGAAGGCTTTTAAACTCGTAGACCGTTCGAATTTTTTTTACCACTGTAGCCTATTTTACAAAGTGAAATGATAACGTCACACCTGAAAGTATTGTTTTTTTATATATTTATTATCGTCGTAATGGAACTAAAATTGGTTTTAACTAATATTTGTAAGTAAAGTTATGACAAGAATTATCAAAGTATAGGGGGGTAAATTAAAATTTTTCTAGATATTATAAGGTTAAAGTTATCAATTTAAAATTTTAATGGGGACAAGTGTCATCACTAGATCCTATGTGATTCTATCCATAAACTCAGATCACTGATATCATCACCTAATGATTTTACAACAACGAATTAATGTCGTTACTTTCAAACCTCGATTAGCACTGAACTAGATATTGCTTTACGTCATGGTTGATGATTTGACGGTATAATTTTTTTTTTTGTTTTTTTTAAATCACAGTATAGTTTTTTGGTACATTGAATAAGATATACAATTAATGTAGTGAGTTGGTTCCATCTGAATGCAAAAACAGGAATCTCTTGACATTGTTTTCTTCTGTACAAAGTTGTTTATTAGTCGTTTTTGGTCAAGAATAATTGGTCCGCGTTGAATTTCATTTTCAAGTTTTTCTTGACAAAAAAATTCTATCTTATTACTCACTTCCACTCTCACTTACTCCTTAGTCACTCCCGACAATTCTACGCGGTCAATTCGACTATAAAACGAGAGGTCCCAAATGAAGAAACACTACTACTCTCTTAATACTCTCGACTCTCAATCTCAATACTTGCTCAATCTTATCTCTTTTACAGTACTTTCATGGCTAAAGAAGCAAGACGTTTACGAAATGTTTCCGCGGCATTCATAGAATTAGCAGCTACTATAAGCCAGAACCGAGATGTCGAAACCGAAGATTTCGCTCGTGCAAGCGCTCTTGTGGCTCCTTTCCTGGGTTACTTGGGTTTTGCATTCAAGTTTGCGGAAATGGATTATGTTCCTAAGGTCTGCATTTCATACTCTCATCCTCTGCTTACTAAATTTTTTGTACTAGCTTTTTCGGTTCATAACTTAATATGTTTTTCTATTTGGATTGCATCCAGGTTGCTGATATAGCTGAAGCTTCCAAGTCCTTTATAACATTAGAAGCAATGCTGGATCGAGACGTTGAACAAAACACTGTTAGATTAGCAGGTAGTCATTCAAGAAACCTTCTGAGAATCAAGCGTGCAATTGATACAATCCGGGCTTTCTTCAAGCTGATTTTAGGAACCGAGTATGGGTATGTCATATGAGCTATATACACTCCTTTAAAGAAATGATGACACAATATCGGATTAATATTTGACTAAAACTATGCTCGACTCTTTGTTACTGCAGGGATATGTCTTTGAAAGATCTAGGAATTAAGGCTTATGATGAGACTCTTGCTCCTTATCACGGATGGGCCTTACGGAAAGCCGTACATACCGGGATGTTTACCCTTCCTACAAAGGCACAATTCTTAAAGAAGGTGAATCAAGATGGTGAGTTCAACTCCTACCGAGAATAATCAAGAGGTATTTTTTCTTAGTTAATGGGGACATGTCTGAATGATGCAAATATATCTTATCTTTTGTTTGTCTTGCAGAGGTCTCGGCAAGAATAGATTTGCAAAGTTATGTTGACGCATCAGCTATTGTCATTCAGTATGTTGACAAGCTTTTCCTTTCAAGGGAGTTGGGTACAGAATGGTGAAACCCTTTGGAGCACATTTTTTTGGCCACATCTCATGTTCAATTTCTGAGCATTCCGTCTTACAAAGTTATGATAAAAGTTTTGGTTTTAGTAGTTGTTTTCTAATGCTTTTACAATAATAGCCACTCATAAAATGTGGGAGTCCTATTAACCATTGGATGATGGGTATGTACAGCAGTTCTAAGTGTACAACCTTTTCAAATAATATAAAAACCGCCTACTCACAGAAAAAAAAAACCCTTATTTTATTGGATTTGTAGAGGGTTGATCTTTTGGGATCCGTACGTGACTGTGCTGTTTTTATATTGTTTGTCCTGACAGTTCGATTAGAGTTTTTAGGGTACGTAGGTTTAGACAAACCGAGCTTTGGATGTATAGGTACTCTCTGATAAATTTCTAAATGATAGGCTTGTTTGGTTTAACATAAAGATTAAGAAAATTAATCATTCTAATTATTTTTGTATGTTTTTTACTAATTTGTCATCTTGTTTAGATGGTCCCCTCCATTAGATATTAGATAAAAAGATGAAAGATAAGTGGTCCCTCCATGGGTAAATAAGTAAGCTAATAACATATAACTTTTCTTAAATATAAACAAACCTATCTTTTTGACATACCCATTTATAGAAACTTATCTATCTTTTAGAAACGGGGGGAGTAATTAGTATTTAGAAATTGCAAGCACACGAAAATCGAAAAGAAAAACCCAAATAACAAGTTTTTATTCCTTTTTTTTTTTGGCGTTTCCGTTAGAGCAAAATTATGCTGCTAAGTATTAGAATATATGGCATGTAAACTAACAACCGAGGTGATGCGAGGTGGTCGTGAATCAAGTTAGCTTACCTGCATTCATGTCACGTGCACTAAAGACAATCAGAAAACCAAGTCATCAACAAGATTTGTATAATCTAGCTAGATAAGCTAGACCTAATCAAGATAATTAGTATGTTGTTATCCTAGGGTTTACTGGTTCTCCTATTATTCCTATAAGTAGGAATGCTAATGTAAATGTAAAAGTATCTCACAATGTTCTGATGATCAATATAATTTACCCTACGAAGTTTTATCAGTGGACGTAGGCCATTAGTGCCGAACCACTTTAATCTTTATCTTTCCGATCGATCGATGATTTCTATACTCTTATCATAATTTAATATTAAGTTTGTAGTTCCTTTCTTTCATCCAAAACAAGCAAAAGTAAAAAATTTGATTAGGAAACTAGTATTATTTGTAAAGTGGATTTTGAGAAAGCTTTTGATAATATCAATTGGAATTATATTGATATTACATTAGCTAGATTTGATTTTGGCATGAAATGGAGGAGCTGGATAAAGTGGTGTATCTCCACACCAAGATTTGTTGTTTTAATCAAAGGAGAAGAAACTGAGTTATTCAAAAGTCATAAAGGCATCAGGTAGGGAGATCCTATTTCTCATTTTCTATTTATTTTAGTTGCTGAAATGTTGTCTTTAATGATCAAGAAAGCAGTTAAAGAGGAGTTGATCTCAGGTTTCAAAGGGCTCAGAATGGAATTACAATCACTCATTTACAGTTTGTTGATGACCTCATTGTGTTTCTTAGGGATGATAAGAATCGGATTAGGAATCTAAAAACCATTTTAATGGGTTTTGGGATTGTGTCTGGTTTGAAAGTTAACTTCAGAAAAAGCACTGTGGTGGGTCTTGGCCAAATGCATAATGATGAATTGTGTGCTGACATTTTTGGATGTGGTATATCTCAATTACCTATGTCCTATTTAGGTATTCCTCTTGGCAGTAAATCTAAGTGTAAAGCTGTGTGGAATGATATTATTTAACAGATCCAGCAAAGGCTTGTAGGTTGGAAGAAATCTTATTTGTCTATAGGTCAAAGGTTAATATTGATTCAGATAGTGATTGCTAGTCTTCCAGTTTATTACTTGTCCATATTCCAGATTTCTGTTTCTGTGATTAAAGAGATATAAAGGATCATGAGAAATTTTCTTTGGGGTTCCTCCAATTCCACTAAGAAGAGAAGTTGGGTAGCTTGGTCAAATGTTACACTTCCTAAAGCTAGAGGTGGAGTGGGGATTAATAAGCTGAAACTGGTTAACAAGGCTCTCCATGCTAAATGGATTTGGAGGTATGGTTATGAAAAGCATGTTCTTTGGAGAAGAATCATTCTTCAGAAATTTGGTGAAGAGGTAGTTGCATTCTATCCTAATCACACTAAGAATTTTGTTTGTCATAGTCTATGGTATGACATTTTGAAATCTAAGGATTATGTCAAAACTAATTCTAGATTAATTGTGAGAAATGATGCTTCTATCTATTTCTGGGATGATGTATAGGTTGATGAACAGTCTTTGAGACAATTATTCCCTCCTTATTTCAACTGTCTAGAAAGAAGGATATGGTGTATGTTGATGGTGCATGGGATTTTAATTTTTCAAGGAATTTGAATGAAAATCAGATTTTAGAAGTGGCTTAGCTTTTGCAGTTGATTGGTGATCCTGCTGATCTTTTATCTAATGAGAAGGATGATAGGTAATGGTTAGTAGAAACTGGTTTCTCTGTTGTAAATGCATATTCTTCTCTGGAAACAGATGGCCTTTTTAAGATTTCCAGACAAACAGAATTGGAATTCAAAAGTTATTTTGAAGGTATGTTTTATGGTTTGGTCTCTATGCTATAATGATGCTCCTACTTTGAACTATTTATATAACACAGGTATAGTTCAAGATTAAAAATGTATGCTCTGTGAAAGTGAGACTGAAACAAATGAGCACTTGTTTCTTCACTGCAATACTACATTTCAACTCTGGACTCATTTTCTGTAAAGTTTTGGTTTGAAATGGGTGTTCTCTTTATGGGAGTGGAGAAGTAAACAAACGTTCAAATAGAATTAATAAAATTTGGAGCTTACTTCCTTTTGAAAGGAATAACAGGTTGCACAATAATGTAGCTAAAACCATTAAGCAACTTATCAAGATTGTGAAATGTTTTCTTTTTAATTTGGATAGAGGTTTGGATATCTTTGAGGGTTTAGATTTATCAACTCTGATTTTTAATTGGGATGCAGTTGTATCCACTCCTTTGTAATTTGTCTTTGCTTTCCATACACCTCTTTGGTGATGAAGAAAGTTTTTCTATTAAATTTTCCCTTTTAAGTCAATTTTTTTTATCATGACACCAACGATATTAACATGAAAATAAAACCCCGATTATTTATTTTTACCTTTTTTATTACTATTGACAATTATAAATGACTCTTGATTTTCACTACACAAAAGGCTATCAAGCAAAAGGATGAAGTGGATAATATACATAATCTGTTCGGAAATTCCTACCACTTCAAACTCCCCTATCTATCTAGGAGTCCAATTCAAGCATGGAAGATCATCCCGACATATTTTCGAACCTCTGCTTCAAAGGCTAGCAAGGAAAACAAAATGATGGATGATAAAATGCCTCAAACCTGCTGGAAGGTTAGTACTCATCAAAACTTCTCTCACACCTACCTTTAACCACCTTATGCAAACCCAAATTCTCCCCACCCATGTGCATAAACAAATAGACCGTATCACTAGGAACTTCTTATGAGGATATGATTCCTCGGTGAAAAAACTATCCCAACCTATTTCAGCAGGTGGGATTGGTATCAGAAAGAGTAGTGAATATGATAAAACACTGCTTATGAAAAGGGTATGGAATTTACATGACCACCCTGATTCCATATGTGCCAACATATATCAAAGTAAATATCTCAAACAACAACTAATATTCCAAAGCCCTCCTATAATTCCATCAGCTTCCAGTGCACAATGGAGACAACTAGCTTCGCTCATACCCACCTTCCAAAATATTCTTTTCCATAGTGTGTGAAAAGGATTAACAACCCCTATCCAGGCTAATTGGATTCCACATTTCCCCAACCTAGACCCTATACAGTAGCGGACATCATTGATCCTATAACCCACAACTAGATACATGACAAACCTGACACCTTTCCGCCACTCGCAAAACAAAAAATTATAAACATATACCTCCACTAAGATAGCCCTCCGGATAAGATCATATGGCCACATTAAGAAACCGGAAAATACACCACCGCTTTCAGATACAATTGCCTAACCAAAGGATTAAACCAACAATCCAACCAGAACCCCCTACAAGTCTCCAAATTCATGTGGACTTTACCTTGCCCACCTAAAATACAGATTTTTTTGTGGAAAAAAATCAATAAAAGCTTACCCATTGATAGACACTTAATTTATATATTTTTATCGCATAATATATATTTGCTAGTACTCACAATTGTATTAATTTTACCATTTTATTGCTTTATAGGTGGTTCGCATAAAATCCGAAGTTGTAAGCTAAACACGGCTAAAAGGGGTTGATCGGTTCATTGGTTGGAGTCTCGAGGACTACGGATGGTTGATAAGAATGTGGACGGAGAGAGAGAATGTCGGACAAGGTGATCATAGAAAGGTGAAAAGTTCTTATTTTTGGAGTTCTGTTCGAGGTTTTGGGCTTTGGTGACGGCTGTAGAAACAAGGTTGATAGGTTGTGGACGTAAAGAAAAGTGAAAAAGTCAGATAGGTGTTGGGTAGTGAATGGTTGGCTGTTGGCACGTGAAATGATAAACACTTGCTTTTTTTTAGTGAGACAGACTCTAACCCAGTAAACAAAAATAAAAAACTGACGAAGAATGAAAAGAAGAAGGGCATATCAAGTCTGACAACGTCGGAAACAAAAAGTGACGTGGCATGAAGCTAAATTATACTGGAAACCATAAAAAATAGGAAAAGACGTCAGCAAAAGGGATCTCTCTCTTTTGGGTGTTTTTATGGAAGTGACGGCTGGTGTGTTTTTGGTTGGGGGGATACGGACGGAAGGAAAGTGGAGAGAGAGCCTGGGAGGGAAGAAAGTTTTGAAGGCTGAGTGGTGGAATTCTTCTTGGGTTTTTGGAGTCTGGAGAGAGGGATTGAGCAGAGGAGTGACGGCTGGGAAGATACGGACAAAGAAGTGGAAGGGTCATTCTGTTTTAAACTGTTCTTGTGCTAAAAACGGAGAAAACACAGTTGCTCCACTATGGTTTAATCTCAACTTTTCTGAATTTATTTTATGGGTTTTGAGAAATCTATAGCCATGTTCTGATTCCATTGTAGCTATGGTTTTATGTTGAAACCATTTAAAGTATTAGGCCAATTGAATTGATTATTTGGTAAAAGATTATTGTGATTTGAATAAATTAATTCCATGATTTTGTTTATTGATTTATCAAAAAAAATAGTTGTTGCTTTACCGGTTCTGTATGATACAGTAACCTTTGTGCCTTATAAATAGGTTCATAAATATATTTGTTTACTTAGTTGATATTCCATGCTTGGGTAAAATCATTTGATGGGGTATGCTTAGAATAACCAGGCATTATTTGTGAACTTATATTTAGTTTCATATAATTTTCTCGCTAACGCAATTTGATGGTGTATGATGAGACTTAAAGCTTTGACGCGCCATGCTTAGGGTGTCCCAGTGATATTTGCGACTCTCATACATATAATAGGTGATGTCGATAGAACGAACAATAGATAAATATTCAGAAGTTATGTTTCATTTCAGTAATTGAATAGATATAGTGGTGGATACTAAAAACCCTGGCTACCAATTCCCCCATTTGATTTACTTTATTAGCTTAATTTATTTCTCTTGTTTTAACTTTATTCCAAAAATCTCAAAAACATCATTTCTGATTAGTTTAATTAAGATATTGATTGCAGTATTTGCCCGCTCTTTGTGGGTTCGACCCGTATTTTCCGTTGTTTACTAGTTAGACATCGTGCGATTACGATTATTATAAATAGGTTCGTCATAATCCTATCACCCACCTTCTTCATCCTATCCCGCATACAAACCATCAACTCCAATCTTTGTACCCAGTGCAACATTGGACCAGAGACGGACGATCACCTTCTCCTACGATGCCCAATAACAAGTATAACATGGAACACCCTCCTAGTTCGTCTTTCAAACAATCATCCAGATAACAATACTCTTCCGTCATCTATAGTCCCCCAAACAAGCATCACCCAACTCTTAAAACAACCAGCCCCCTCCCCCTCAATCATAATCTCTTTCTGTTTTCTCATATGGTGTCTCTGGTTGACTAAAAATGAGTGTATATTCCGTCATTCCCAACCATCATCGGACGGTATTGTGTTGAGAGCTTTCAAAATGCAGCAGGAGTTCTCCTGGGCAATGAGAGCTCGTCCGCCGATTATTCTTGGCGACTCTTCGACTACGCACCCAGCTAATGACATCAGAAGAACAACAATAATCTCGGCAGGATGGACTAGCCTTACATTGGAATGGATTAAGATCAATACAGATGTTGCTGCCAGAGGACACCCAGGTTTAGCAGGTGCTGGGTTCATTTGCAAAAACTCTGAGACAAGAAACGTTTTAGCGCTAGCACAACCGTTCGGAATCACAAGTGCCTTATCAGCTGAAACATGGGTCATGCTTCTGGCCTCCATAGCTGCAACAGAGAGACGGTGGCCGAAAGTCATTTTTGAATAGGACTCGGAAAACCTCATGAGATTTCTTACATCTCCCGCGGAGCCGCCTTGGTATATCTCAGGCATGATAGAGGAGATAAAACTTAGAATGCGCTAAATACCTCATTGCGTGATACAACATAATTATAGAGAAGGCAACCAAGCAGCTGATAGACTCGCTAATCACGCAATTGATGGAAGTCAGATGGAATATTTGTCTATAATAATTTAGGACCAAGCAATCCCACTTTTTATTAACCAAATTGTACTAAATGACTTCATGGATAGTATTATCTATGTATAATCTTTCTGTCTGATTAATAAATTCATATGTTTTTACTTCAAAAAAAAAAAACATCGTTCACCACTGTCTAGTTCAATTCATAACTTAGTTCGATGTTTCCCAAATCCCACCCACGTAAACTATTCATCAAATAGTGAATATCCAACCCAGTAACCCAATCAAATGTCAAACTTTTCATTTCTTTTTATTTGATTCCCATTTAAATATTATTATGTTGTTTACTACTTCTAGTGCTAGTTTTTTAGTTTTTTTTCCTATGCAAAATAAGTGCCCAAAAGTAAAATTTTGATAACAACAACTACCTGACAAATAATATAAAAATAAAAAATTGAAATTAACCTTTGGTCTAAAAATTATTGGGCTTTGTACTTTTTAGTTTTACCTCTTAATCCTGGTACTAGAAGGTCCAAATTTTAAGAGTGAGAAATAAATTGATGAATGCAGATTTGGTATCACTCGTATTAAATCCATCAAGATGATGAATTGGAGATTTTCACCCACATCCAATTCATTTCCCGGTGGATTTGATATCCGTAGATAAGTTAACTGGATGCAGGTGGATTGACGGACTATATCTTTTTTTTAAAGAAAAATAATTAAATATCAATTATGATAGCAAAAATTAACTTATTAAATACCTAAATAAACAAAAAACGAATCAAAAACCACTCATTACTTATTTCGATCGATAAAAGAAAATATCAATTTATTAATCACAAAGAAATAAGCTAAGGTGTTGTGAAAATTCAATGCGGGAAAAAAAATAGAAAAAAAACATAAAAAGCAAGGGAGCCTAGGAAGGAATGAGATTCTCTTTAGAAAAGACTAAGCCCTAATCGATTATTTAGGGGAACTTTTATATATTACCTACAAGTTTCTATAGTAACTTTCACATATATAGAATATACCTATATATTTATTAGAGTCGGGGTGTTCAACGGGTGGGTGATGTCTCACCCGTGTCTAATTCGTGAAATGACGGACCATCCGCGTCCAATCCGCTTAGGGGCGGATCGGGTGTCCACCCGCCATAATACGAATTGGATCGGGTGAAATACGCGGATCTGTGTGTTTTGCTCACCCATACCAAATTTACCTAATCTAGAACGAGTCAGTCCTTTTGTAAGCAATTCAGTCCATAATAATTATTTTTATTACAAAAATACCCATCAATTAAATGTGAGATGATTTCTTCGTAAATCAGATTTTATCTCTTCATTTTCGACGTGAAAAAGATCTCCATTCATTGTTGTTGAAGACGATGTTCTTTTTCATCTCGTTTTATTTTCTTTTCGATTTATTTCGTTTAACTTGATTTATCAAAGTGTATTTACAATTTTCATATCCTAGATATTTGGTTTAGCCTTAGTTTTCATTAATTTGAGAGTTGTACAGGGGATTCTGGAATCAATTCGAAATCGATTTTTCATTTTAAGTATTCGAGGTTGGTTGATTTATTCCTCGTCACTATTCCAATTGAAGGTAAATTTTTTGAATTATTTTACTATCTTGTTACGTATATTTTACCTGAATATGATAAAAAAAAATTAATTTTTCTTTTAAACTTTAAATATATCAATTTGAAAACACGAGAAAACTAGGTAATCATGAATAAGGAATCCTGGTTTTCTATTTCAATTTTTTTCTATGTTTAGCTTGGTTAACATTGAAACTCAAAGTAATTCAAGTCTATGATAGGTTGGTTGAGGTGAAACAGTGGCAGATAAACAAAAGGTTAAATTCTTTAAGTTCGGGTTTCATAAACTTATGATAATGGCTGACAATTGCATAACTACATACTATGTTAGGTTCTTTTTATGAGTAATGAATTACACTGAATCTCTGTAGTTGAAGAGATTGAAGTTGAGACATGAATACCATATCTTTTTTACCAACAAGTTTAATTTAGCTATATTATGTTTTTTTGGATGCATATAATGAATATTATGTAAAATTATGCACGTGAGCCTAACCTTGTTCATTTTTATAGGACTAAAAATCAAATATGGGGCGCAAATGATGACAAACTTCTTTTTCAGAATTCCAAATGTGCGTTCCACATTCTTTCTCTTTGATATTTGCTGCGATTTAAAATACTGTCTATCACAAAGCCCACCAATTTCATTGTAAGCTTTAACTAAAGTTGACCATTGTGGATAGATTTTGTCTGCCAAATAATATCTCATATTGTATATATCGTCATTGACGACGACATTTGTAGTAGAAGTGCCTCCACACTTGAGTTCTTTCCAAATAATAATTGGTTTTGTGCAGTGACTACCAAACTTGACAAGCAACAACGCATCCCTGTCATGCCCAATGTGTGCAATCAAGACTACATAACATTCTTGGATAACCCTTTTTCTCATTTTTCACGAGTATACGATTGACATTAACTTGAATTGGTTTTTATAAGAAAGTTGGATCAAAATGGTTCACTAATGTTTCACAATACTGTTTTTCCCATATAAGTATTCTCATCGGTGACATTCATACACACACCATAATATAAAATCCTTAACGTTACTGAGGTATTTTGTCCAAAACTGTATGCTGTCATATTATATGTATACTAATAATTAAATTTAGGTTATACCTGAATTTACAATCATAATTAACAAGTTACAAAAGAATCAACGTTAGAAATCTTGATCAGAGTACTCATATCCACCTATATATTAATCACATATCCACCTATATATTAATCACACATCATTTTTTGTGGTATTATCCTCGAAATCTCTAAATCCATCTTCTTTTGAACATTTTTTTTAGTCGGTCTAGAATAATTGTTCGGGAGTATTTGGTTATCTGACGGCGGGCTCAAAAAAACCAAGTCTACTGGTTTAGTTATAGTTATCCCACTGGAGTTGTCCACACTCACCCAGAATCCTGTATCGGAAAACCGTAAGCAACCTTAACTCCATAAAGACATACAGAAAGTGTAGAGCGAGCATTCTAGGCTCTCTTTTATTTCAAGTCTCACCGTATTTTCCCACCTCATTCAAAGACTCCTCCTCTCCACAGAGATCTCTCTCACGCCATTGCCCTTCCGTTCAAAACCTGTCTGTTAAACCAACCTAAATCTGTTCTTACCCAAAACCCTAACTAGGGTTTTACTAACATTCACAACATCTGAATTGTCTCATGTTCCCATAACTCAATTTCTTATTTATTTTTAGAGAGAAAAAAAAACCTAATTAGGGTTTGTTTTATGCGATAATGGAAGATACCGAAGGAGGTTTAAGTTTTGATTTTGAAGGAGGTTTAGATACAACTACTACTGCAAATCCATCAGCTTCTATAAATTTGAATACACATGATTCTATCAATGTTTCTGGTCTTAATCAAACAACTGGTCCATCTGCAAATACTGTAACTGAACCTCTTGGTGGTGGTGCTGGTGGAATTCATAATGGGAGAAGAAGTTTTAGACAGACTGTTTGTAGACATTGGCTTAGAAGTTTGTGTATGAAAGGTGATGCTTGTGGGTTTTTACATCAGTATGATAAATCTAGAATGCCAGTCTGTCGATTCTTTCGTTTGTATGGTGAATGTCGAGAACAAGATTGTGTTTATAAACACACTAATGAGGATATTAAAGAATGCAATATGTAAGATTTTCAACTTTAAATTGTTTCTTTTTATTTGTATGTGTATGTTGAATTTGAGGTGTTTCTAGTTAGGAATTGAATTTGATGGTTCAATTAGCGTTATATAGATAGGCAAATGGTTACTGGTGAATTTGCATGACCTCTATTAGTACTTGGTTAACTCGATTGTACCCTGTTATCGGTTATCCTATGCTAATGCTGAAGATTAAAAATGGGTCAGTTATTGTATGTGACTTGCACGAAAACTCATATTGTTCCTGAATGTCATATTGCGTCAACAAAGTTTTGCTCTCTGTTCTCTTAATGGGTGCAAATGCCTTTTTTTTTAAGAAGCATATGTGGAAATTGATCTCCTAATTCTCCTGCATTTCACAGTTCAGAGAAGTACTAGGAATATCAGTGCTATCAATTTAGTGAGTTTTTTGGAGTTCAGTATTCTAAACTGTAAATACATTTGGATTGTATGTTTCTGATGGGTTCATTCTGGTATTTTGCAGGTACAAGTTAGGATTTTGTCCGAATGGACCTGACTGTCGATATAGACATGCAAAACTGCCTGGACCTCCACCTCCTGTTGAAGAAGTATTTCAGAAGATTCAACATTTGAGTAACTTTAACTATAATTCTTCAAACAGGTTTTTTCAAAATAGAAATTCAAATTATAACCAGCAAACAGAGAGGGCACCATTTCCACCAGGTTCGAACCCTGCTAATCCAGCCCTACTAGTAAAGCAACCTACAACTGCAGATTCCCCCAATATACAACAACAATCGCAAGCTCCACAACCTCAGCAACAACAGGTTAACCAGGCTCAGCCACAAACCATACAGGATGGTTTGTCAAATCAAGCCAGCAAATCGGTACCGCTCCCTCAAGGATTAACTCGGTGTGTGCAGAGCTTTTAGATTTTTATTTAGGCTATGTAAGCATTTTATTGTAGTATATACTCTTTGACATTACTTTATAAGTTGCATTTAAGCTGTATTATTTTTTCTAAAAGTATTTCTCTGTGATTTTCGCTCTGCGTCTAATGTACTTATTGTGGATTTACTTTCTTCAAGTAATTTTACAGGTTTTTGTTTTTCTCATGAAATAATTTTCGGTCAGAGGGAGCAGTCACAAGTGATTGTGTTATTTTTCAACATATTAATAATGAGAACATTGATTTGGTGATTTATATTGCAAACTGATTGTCAGTAAGGATTTTGTGTTTTTTGAATGTTTTCTATTAATGCTCAAGTCAGGTCCTTGCTACACTCTTGAACAAGCTATAGAACCTGTGATCTTTACATTGTGTAGATTGCCGGAAAACGAAAACTCTGATCCAACTGTTCAGTCCACATCAATTGTGTAACTGTTGGACCCAGTCTGATTATTAAATGATTGAAGTTGTAGCAGGAAACTGTGATCCAATTGCCCAGTAGACATATTTTATCAGTCCTATACTATACGAAGTACTTGGAAGCAAAAGAAGGTCTCTGTTGCACTGGTTGAGTCAGTTAGATGAAAATTGGTACGGCACTAGGATATTAAATCATCATGTTCAACTGATAGTCTCATCTTACAGATGAATTTCTTTCTGCTTTTGTTTATCAATGATCCTATTGTTGTATTAAGTGCTGCCCGTTCTTATTTTGGTCATTCTTTTCTGTTAACTACTTTCCTCTGAACTTTTTCTTATTTATCTTAGTCCGCTATTTGCTAAATATATTCTACTCCTGTATCATGTGTGCTCTATATGAACCATTATGACTGTTTTGCTTGGTGATCTGTGAATCCCAAATTTGTTTGTTTATATTACCTGGCACACCACACCTATCAAGCATGCATAGATTTCTGCTTCTGCATGTTTTTCTCCATTGTGTGTCTAATTATGTTTGTTGGTATATAAATTAGGTACTTTGTTGTAAAAAGTTGCAATCGGGAAAATTTGGAGTTATCTGTACAACAAGGAGTCTGGGCAACTCAAAGGAGTAACGAGGCTAAACTTAATGAAGCTTTTGACTCTGCTGAGAACGTAGTTTTGATCTTTTCAGTCAATCGAACTCGACACTTCCAGGTAGATTTCAAATAAGGGGATTAAAGAGAGCTGTTAGCTGTTTTCTGTTCAAAACATAAGGTTACAATGCTGTTGCCAGTTCTCAAATGCATCTTATGGTTACTTGATGTCTGATTGCAAGGGATGCGCAAAAATGATGTCTAAAATTGGTGGATATGTTGGGGGAGGAAACTGGAAATATGCGCATGGAACTGCACATTATGGACGCAATTTCTCCGTTAAATGGTTAAAGGTACATATCCTTAGACCCTACATATTGACATCCTTGTTGTTGCCATGAGCTGCAAGCCTGGAATTATTGTAGTAATTGCTCTTGAGCTAGAAAAAGTCATCCTGATAATCGCAAAAGCTGATTGTACTGCATGAAATTTTCAACCAATATAGGATATAATTCTTTGAGATAAATTTTTGTGGGTTTCGTATTCAGAAAGTTCTTCCTAATGTTTTCACTTTTCAGTGTCATCAGATAGGGTGATTTCCTAATCTTCTTCATCTTTTATTTTCTTCCCTTTTTGTATGTTTTTTCTGTATGATATTGCAATATTGAATGTAAGGTGAACCTTACTGCTGAAGCATAATAATCCGAAGGGGTTCCACTTTCCCCAATACGTTGTTATGTCAGACTCCCTTTCTCTTCCAAACAAAATTTGGAAGGAGAAAGATCATCAGAGAGTAATCTGGTGTCAGTATGAATCTGAAGTAAGAATTAGGAACTTGACAATGTAATTGGAATACACTACCTTAATTCAGATTCTGATTCAAAGTATCAGAATTGTAATTGATGGAAAGTTTGAATTTGCAATGATCTATTCAGTATTCACTTTGCAGAATCTTTATGCATGAAGTTGCAGTTTCCATTTACCTTGTCAACTGCTGATTTGTTTCACCTTAAACTGTCGCAATGGTAAAGAATAGGCTTGCTAAGATTACTGTTATCTTCCTTAGTTAGAGATCCAAAAGAAGTGCCTACACGAATTGGTAATGTCATCTAATGTCTGCGATGCTGATACCTAGCATGTCCTTAACATTACTTCTGTGTATGTGTTATGGATGCATACTCCTTGCACAGTTGTGATTAATTGTTTTTATCATTGGTCTGTTTAATGATCTGCTGTTAAGAAGAGTTGATGTCATATGTTCGTATTGTGAACCTTACTGTGAGCTTTTTATGTTTTGTTACTGCAGCTATGTGAGTTGTCCTTCCATAAAACTCGTCATTTGAGGAATCCGTACAATGAGAACTTACCAGTGAAGGTATGTGTCCAACGGATCTTTTGCCTTCGTCTCATTTTTTCCTTTTCCAGGAATGTACCCTTATGCTACTGGGCCTCAAATCAGGGAATCTGTCTTTTTTTATGATTTGTGCAAATGGTTCCTTCCATTCCATTGTTGAAATTTTCGACTCTGCATCTTAATGAGTGCTTATCTCAAAAATCCCTAGATTTTTACTGAAAGTGGTGGTTGTAATCTCTGGGTGGAAATACTTAGTACAATGGTTTAGCATTACTATTTGTTTGGTATCCTAGTTGAAGTGTAGGTGTTGACAATAAATCTGTGCTTTCTCATGATGTTTACAGACATGGTGATCAATCTCAATGTCTTGAATTCTAAAATCTCAACAGTCTTTGCTTTTTGATTGGTTCTCCTGCAAGCTTTTTCTCCTTTTCTCACGGTTTATGCCAGTACTACTGAAGTCTATGTTTACGGATCAACAAAGTGATCTTTATCACACGTATTATTTGGATACTAGTTTACCGAGTGGAATGTCTTGAACCCTTGGTTTTTCATTAATCTTTGTGCCAGATCTTATTTTGAAATATTTTGCTTGTGCCTCTAAATCTCCACACTCAAATTTCTTTCTTTGTCATCGTTTCTTGTTTGGGTATTGCAGATTAGTCGAGACTGCCAGGAGCTAGAGCCTTCTATCGGTGAGCAGCTAGCGTCCTTGCTTTATCTTGAACCAGATAGTGAATTAATGGTATGTTATGTACTTTCAGCTTATGTATATGATAAGTTTTTCTCTATTTGGTTTTCAGAGAAAACAGCTTACCTCGATGCTGTCTAAATATATGCCACTGATGATAATTTATATATATTGATAGCATGGAAATCAATACGAAGGTGATAATAAACTTGTGACAATTGACCATACTTCACGTTAAATATCTCGCTAATGGGTCCTTTTCTGGATTATGTTGGCATTCCTACGATCTTTAATCGTCACTCTCTTTTGTAACCTAACTCAAACTTAGACGCGTTATATATCGAGGAAGAGTATTAAAAAGTAGTTACCAGAAAAAGAAAACAAAAGGAGCACTTTGAAGTCTATATTTTGCTTACACTATAAATTTTTTCTAGATGTTCTAAATCAAATCTGAATGGATATTTTGTTTTTGCTTCAGGCAATATCTGTTGCTGCAGAAACAAAACGAGAGGAGGAGAAAGCAAAGGGACTCAACCCAGATGAAGGGGCAGAGAACCCTGACATTGTTCCTTTCGAGGATAATGAAGAAGAAGAGGAGGAAGAAAGTGAGGAAGAAGATGAGGGCTACAACCAGGCTCTTGCAGCAGGCATGGGTAGAGGAAGGGGAAGAGGGATGATGTGGCCCCCACAAATGCAGCTAGGTCGTGGAGCAAGACCGTTACCAGGGGTTCGCGGCTTCCCTCCTGTCATGATGGGTCCTGATGGTTTTCCTTATGGGGGCGTCACACCTGATGGTTTCCCAGTGCCAGACATGTTCGGTGTAGCTCCTCGTATGTTTCCTCCATTTGGTCCTAGGTTTCCCAACGACTATTCCGGCATGGGTCCAAACCCAGGAATGGGCTTCAATCCTATGGATGGGAACGGACCCGCATCAGGCATGGGTTTTCATGGCAGGCCTCAACAACTTGGGAATGCATTTCCTGGTGGTGGTCTTGGGATGATGATGGGGCCTGGGAGGGGCCCTTTCATGGGAGGAATGGGTATGCCACCAGGCGCACAGGTTCGAGGTAATCGGCCAATGGGTATGCAACAGTTCCGCCAACCACCTCCTCAATCTGCACAGAACCCCAATTGGGCAGTGAAGAGAGATCAAAGGAGACCAGGTAGTGATAGATTCAGTGCAGGTTCAGATCAAAGTAAGGGACAGGAAATGGCTGGCGGTGGACCAGATGAAGAGGCTAAGTATCAGCAAGGCAGACCCCAAAGTGAAGACTCATTTGGTGGTGGTGTTGGAGGTGGAAGCAGCTTTAGAAATGATGACAGCGAGAGCGAGGACGAGGCACCGAGACGATCAAGGCATGGAGAGGGGAAGAAACGGTGAGCCATCATCGCTCTCCGACAGCGGAAAACCCCAGCTAATTCTTCCCTTTCGTTTACTCTGTACTCGTTCTTTTTATTTTCTGATTTTTTAGTTTGTGTGAGATTTCTTGTTTAGTCAATCCCACATCCACATCTTTGAATCTCACTGCTATGTAACTGTGACTACTAATACATGAAGAGCATGTCTAAGCAAAATTATTTTGGTGGTGTATCCCCGCCATTTTTGATTTACTAGGGTTTTGAAGCACGCATGGAAAAAGTACTAGTCCTTGTGAAAGAGAAATGTGTAAAACCAATTGGATGAGAGTGTATTCGTTCATCAACCATATGTTGTTAGTGTATGTATACTATGAACTATGAGTTTCTTACCTACCTAATGAAGAAAATTATCACTTTAACTGAATTTCCTTACTTGCATAATAGTTATCGCAAAGTAAAGGTTATTGATGACAGTAAATAATGGATATTTTATCCATCTTATTTCATGTGTTACTGATCGTTAATTTGTTCCCGGAATCACAACTACATAAGGAATTTCTTTTACCACTGGAACTTATCCAAATTATCCAATGAAATGTGAATCTTCTGATCCATATTTGGAGTGGTTCAATGAAATCCCATACTGTGTATAATCAACATTTAATGGGAAAACTAACACCACCATTTGTACCAAAACTTAAAAAGAATAGTAATTAACTTCTTTCTACAACAGACGTGTATTAAATTCACCTTGTTTTTTTTTTTTTTTTTGTATAAAACACTGCTACTTCTTGCTATGTCAGAATAACTAAAGTTGAAAAAATTCTTGGTTTTTCATAAACATGGGTACTTGGCAGGAATTTTTGTTGAAATTTTTTCTAGTTTTTTTCTCTTTAAGTTTAACCAAGAATCCAATTCAAGGAGGGGGAACAAGCCTAACGAATGCAGAAATCGAAGAATTGGAGAGACAACTCAACGCTCTCAATAAGCCTCCTGTCAAGACCATACATGTAAGATTTTTCATTTTTATTTATTTTTTGAAAATAAAAATAAAATCTAAAAAATTTATAGCATGCAGAACCCAGATCAAGCTACACCCCGAAACAAAAGAAAATTGTAGAATAATTTATATGAGTACACATCATGTTTAATGACTGACATTGTTGTTTATTACGTTGAAAGACAACATGGGGCGATATTGTTGATTGTATTGACATCTACAAGCAGTCTGCATTTGATCATCCTTCTCTGAAGAATCACAAAATCCACGTACGAGTATTTTCCTTTTTAATGAATTTGTCTGCATTTAAATCTAACAATAATTTTGAAATGACGAAGCTGCTTATTTTGGTATTATTTGTCTATAGATGAGGCCATCTTTTTATCCGAAAGAGAGAACTTCAAAATTTGAAGATCAAATTGAACCTTCAAATTTGAGAAGTGAAGGTATCAATTGCCCAGAAGGCACAGTGCCAAATAGAAGGACAACAAAAGATGAATTGATCAGAGCCAAATCTTTGTCTAAGAAAAATAAATCTCCCAACTCTACTAAACTAACTGTATCCACCGTAAGTAACTATTCGTCTTATGACTACATTTGTTTATGAATAGCGCATTGATCCTTCTATAATATATTTGTCGTTTCAGAAAAAATAATAACTTTTATTTTTTATTTTTAGTTATAAATGTATTAAATTTAAAAGGTAAAAATATCATTTTTCCTGGAATAAAGAGGTTTTTTATATTAACGTTTAATACAAGAATATAAATAATGTGAGACTAATATCCTTCGTTCACAACATTCTTAAAAATGGGTTATGGATCAGGGATATGCTCGTATGCTCGTGAAGCCCTCGGACAACGAAACATTAATTCATGGAGCCAGTGCCAGTATGTTCATATACAACCCACAAATAGGAGAAAATCAATATAGTTCAACTCAGTTTTGGATTCAAAATGGTTCCCCGAACGAAGAAAATACTACTAATAGTCTACATGCTGGATGGATAGTATGTACTCGTTTTATTTTTGGCTTCGGATAAAATTTCATATGCGCTGCAATACAAATACTAACAGAATGGGTTTTAATAATGCTAGGTATCAAATCTGTACAACGATTCTCAAACTCGTTTATTTGGGTACTGGACAGTAAGTTCAACTGATTACTACTAATTTAAGTTTAAATATCTCTTTTTTTTTTCTTTCTTTTTTGTAGTTCCAAATATATTACTAATCGATTTTACTTGTCCAATATACAGAGTGACGGCTCCAATAATACTGGTTGTTACAATACTTTGTGTGGTGGTTTTGTTCAAATCCATCCGACTTACTACTTAGGTATTCCAATCGATGTTGTTTCTACTCCACAACTTCAACGTTATATTGATATCAACGTCCATCAAGTAAGTAAAAAATAATTCTTTCTTGTGTTTTTCTTAAAAATTGTACAAATGTTAAAAGGTTTATTTTTATGGGACGGAAGGAGTATTTTATTCCAACGAGTGTTTCTTTCTTTGGCTATTAACTTAGTTCACTTTTTTTTTGCTCAAAAGGATAAAGACACAGGTAATTGGTGGTTCGTAATCGCTGGCAATGTAGCGATCGGATACTGGCCAAACCATATATTTACCAGTCTACAAGAAGGCGCAGACAGAATACTGTTCGGAGGAAGTGCGGGCCTGAATGAAGAGGGAATTGGTCCACCAATGGGGAGCGGGTCTTTCCTGGATGGGCTTCTTCCACATGAATGTCAATTGAGAAACTCAGCAATTCTATATTATAACAGTGATTTTGTGTTTATCAGGGATAGAAATTTGACAATTACGAGTGAAAACAATTGTAGGTGGTATACTGTAGATTATTACGTCGGAGATCTTCGAGGTCCGCATGATATAGTAGCAATAGGTGGCCCTGGTGGTGCGTGTAATGAAATCTAAACAACAATCTGCTCATCATCCAACTTTAAGAGTTTCTTCAATAATGAATATGGATGTTTTATATACGGTATCTTTTTTTAAATTTTTTTTAGGTATAAAATCCTAAATATTATGGATTTTTTTATATCTCTACTCATAACGTTTTTTATTATTATTTTTTTATTTGTAGGTATATAATTGGTTATATATTTCCATTTTTATTTTTCGATTATTTTTGTTAATAAAAGTGTGAAGATATCCTCTAGGTGAATGTCTAAAATTAGAGGTTCACCTAGAGAATGTCTAAGTTTTTTTTTAGCACATCATCCTTACATCAATGGATTGGAGATAATTTTTTTGAAATATGGTTGTGTATCCTAGATGGATTAAGACTTTTTTCTTCACACATAATCCATCGGAGAAGTTCTAACCATTCTAATTATATTGTTATATGTTATAAAATCGATTATTCCTCTTTTATCATTCACACTATTAAATATTCAAAGTCACAATTGAAGATCAAAATCTAGAGTTTCACTTACAAATTAAAAGTTTGCATTTCTGGGTGGTGGTTTGGAAATTTTACGTGAGAATTTTTTATCATCAATATTGATAATAACATTATCTTAATACGGTATCTGTTAATTTTGGTCTCAATTAATGCTCCTTTTTTAATTTCTTATAAAAAAGGATAAAAAAATATTATCCATTAATTTCTTATAAAAAATATTTAAAACCTCTCCTTTTTTTTTCTTTTCCCCCCTTCAAGATCTTATTGTTTATAGCTCCTGATCTAGCTTTTTTGAAGCATAAAGCTCTCCTAGTTCATAGTGCTCTCTGAATCCACATAGAGCCATTCCACTGATTCTAGCTCCATATTTAGTCTCATAGAATTCTTTATTTATTTTGTTCTTAGGTCGTTTAATAGCTTTTTTGAGTTTTACATAAATATTTAGAAATGCTTCAGAAAAAAAGAAAAAAAAAAAGAATATGCATCTATTGATGAGCCTATTTGGATACCGCTTTAGAAGTTACTTTTCAACTTCTTAAACCCAAAAAAAATCAGGAATTAGTTTGGATATATAATTTCATAATAATTTCTAAAAGCAGAAAAGTTAACATATCGAGTTTGTTACAAATGGATAAGTAAAGTTATCTAATATAAGATAGTTATACGTAGCTCTAGCTTAATATTGAATCTATCAACTAAAATATTTTGTCTAATACAGTTTGGAGAAACAGTTTTCTAGGTTACGATTCAATTACAAATAGTTGCATACTTCGTTGAAGAGTCTACATGCCAATTTGTTTCCCTAGCCATAAATTTAAGACCCAAAAAGTTATTACGTAGTTGCAAAACTCTTTTTGTATCATTGAGCACATCTAGGTATTGTCATTGGAGTGACTTGTTTTTTCAATTGAAATAGCCTACTATTCTTTTATAGTCCTTTTATATGTGAAAGTTTTTAAGTTTCTTATTCTCCTTTGCCCACCTAGCCTCCTACAAGGCAACTAATGTATTTTTTTTTTCAACTGAGGTTATCAGAATTGGTCTTACTCTAACTCATTCAAATGTACCTGTGTGATTGCACAATTTTTTTTAAATGAAGTTAATTTGTGCAGTTATGAAGAAACATCAATGTTCGTTTTCAACTCATTTTTCTAAACCCTAGAAAGTTATCATTATATTTTAAACCCATTGAAAACCTAAAAAAAAGTTTATAATTGGTGATTTAAGTTCATTGAAAATTTTAGTAAATCATTTATTATTATAAGAATTATCATCAAATAAACTCCAATTTTTTTTTTGAAATAACATGCGCCATAACGGTACTGGTTGAGACTCTGTAACATGGTGTCCTAGTTAATGTCTAATAAAAACAGAGAAATATTAATTTAATATTTATCTAATTTAATGACTATATTTTACCTCTAGTGTCAATATAGTCGGTCTCTAATGTATCCTCAAAATCTGGTTAGGCAGAATTCCACATATTTTATTTATAGATCTAGTTATGATGCTTAAATTCCTAAATCTTTCTGAAAGTCTAAGGAAATTATGAATTTGGTTTAACCAGCAATAAGTTAAAAGAGTAATCATTGAAAATTAAAGTTTACTAACTAGGTTCTTTTATTGTGTTATATTTTTTTTGAAGGTGTTTGTATAGAAAAACGAATAAAGTAATTATAAGTGATGTTAGGGTTTAGTATGAGTTGTGGAAGGTTCATGACGAAATAGATCCAAAAGAAGATGATATTCTTTTAAAAAATTTACACTATCTTCACCCAAGTATTTCATGTCAAAATGTAAACCACGCATACTCTCTTTTCTTTAACACCATATTAATTAGAATATAAATTCGACAAATCATTATACATATAAACAAAGAGTGTTATGCATTTAACTTTCATCAATTCTGAAACCGTTTAAATTAATCAAGTAAACAAGTTTTCCATTTAATTGTTTCAAAGTGTTTTTTCAAAATATATATGATGACGTATCTACTTATATGCGTTATGTTCTTGTAATTACAAAATTTCTCATGCTTGATTTACATAAATTCGTCTTTTAACTTACACATTTAAGTGTATATATTTACTTATGACGTTTAACAAATCATGCATAGTAGAAAAAACACCAACAAGACAAGAATGTAAGTTAATCTAGTGACATGAATGCAAGTGTAGTGAAATCCTTATTTTTTTGTTTGCTTAGCCAAAAATATTTCGGGTGACAAAACTTTATTTTCAAAGAACAAAACTTGAAGAATAAAGTGTCTCTCAAAAGTAGTTAACTTCTAAATTATAAGCAACGTAATATTCAAGACTAAAGTTTAGGTTTCGCTACATATGCTAGTGTAGGTTCATTCTTGGTGAACTTGTTACCTTAATTCATTTTCAAGTTATTCTAATTTAAGTTAAAAGTTGGTACAAAATAGGGTATGGAACCCCCACTATTCTTAAACTCAATCAAGAGTTTGAAACAATATCCAAAGATCCAACAAATTGTGAAAAACTAATGAAGCAATTATTTAAATTAAAAAACGTTTAACACAATATAGAGGATGAAAATTTACACAATTTTTGTGAAGACAACATCGCCTAATTCGCTACCTAAATGATCAAATTTGTTCACCAAGATAAATTACGTGAAGCATCAAAAATATCCTATAAAACTCTCTAACATTTTATTTCATCTAATAACATTGCAAGCTAGCAAGATCTGAGAGTGTAAATGATTTGGTGAGTTGGGTAAGATTACATACATGTTACTTAAAAAATTTATAAAGTTTAAATAAAAACACAACATTCTCATACTCATCAGTAACTCATTAAATTCATAAAAGCATGATAAAGTCCCATATTGCAAACATTCAAAATTAAAGTAATGTTATGATAAGATTGCATTAGGTTCAAACATTTCATCCATAACGTATCAGTTGTAGTATTTCAATGATAAAATTCAACAAATTTTTTATTTTCAATCTTGTTAATAACAAGATAGGCGGAAACTAGATTCCTTCTCATTTAGGAAGTATGAACATCGTTAACAAGATAATCTACCCGAAATAAACTTTGAGACCATACCAATACCGAGAATCTTAAAAGTACGACTACATATCAAAACCACTTTCTTTCAAATGATTCTGTGCAACTTTTGAACAATAAGCTATAAAAAAACATGATGTAAAGCACCAATATTTATCCACCTCTTACCGTATCCACAAATCACATTAACTTAGTTTGGAAATCATTGTTAATAGCCTTTGGCATCCTTGAAATGCCTCGTTATAAGACTTGGTTCAATGCAAGCATATCAAATAACTTCATATTTAAAATTATGTTCATTTCTTGATGAGAGTTGGTATTGATATTTGTTTTGACCAGATTTCTTATTCTTTTGGTTTTGGTTTGGTATCAAATTCTATCTCATAATATCCAAACTTCTATTAGTATCAAATTTATTGTCATAAACAATAAGTATCTATCTATAATATTTTGTTCTCGTACATTTCATTCTAAGATTGAATAATCACTTTTCCAATTTCGAACACAATTAATTGATCATTACAAAAACTATTAATAGTTCATCAAACACACCTCATTTACTTTGAAAACTCAATTGGTCATAAACCATTTTTCATACCTTCCACTATAATAATGATTCAAAACCATCGTTCTTCCCATAAATTTATTTTTCGGCATTTACTCACATATTTATTTTCACCGAAGAACTTTCTCAAAAAAGTAAATGACTATATGCCACGGTGATTTATATGTGAGAATATGTATTTCAAAATAAGTATGGCATACATTCATACGAGTACTTTGAAACCAATAAAAAAAATTGGTCTTTGAAGTTGCTCCAAGGTATCAAATAAAGATAATATAATTTTATCATTATAACCTCGTATTTATAACTTTCTATTGAGCATATAATCAAACAAACATGGTGCACTAGTTTGACAATTCAAACTAATATTACAATTTCCTTACTTAAAGAAAGAATATGAAATAAATACTTAATCAAAACATATGATTTCTAATGTAATTTCTTACATCCCTAATCTATAATCACATCTCATATTTTGAAAAAAACATACACAACTATTTTAAAATCACCACATCTCTCAAACTATAATTCCAAATGAAGAATTTCAAAATGGGGTTTGAAGATAAAACCCTGAAATATAACTTTCATGATTATACTTTACATCTAGTGTCAATATAGTCGGTCTCTAATGTATCCCTAAAATCTGGTTAGGTAGAATTCTACATATTTATTTATAGATCTGGTTATGATTCTTAAATTCCTAAATCTTTATGAAAGTCTAAGAAAACTATAAATTTGGTTTAACCAACAATAATTTAAAAGAGTAATTAATCATTGAAAATTAAAGTTTACTAATTAGGTTCTTTTATTGTGTTATAATTTTTTTTTGCAGGTGTTTGTACAGAAAAACTAATAAAGTAATTGTAAGTGAGGTTTAGGGTTTAGTATGAGTTGCGGAAGGTTTATGATGAACAATCTTCACTTAAACCAAGACAATGTTCGTTCAAAGACTGCTCCAATCACAAGAGGAAGCATGATTGGTCTCAGTGAGGTAAGAAGAAAGAGAGAGAGAGAGAGCAGAGTAATTCTTGGTTGAAAACAAAATGCTCTGTAGATGTCTTTAACAGGGTCGATTGATGACCTATTTATAGATCCTCTGATCTGAAGTTGGTGGGATAACGATAAAGAATATGATAAACACCTCATCCGTGATTACAGGAATAATAGGTCGATGAGATAGACCTAATCTCCAGGAATAATAGAGTAATGTGCACAATATCCTTTGATTCCCTTAACCTCCATGACCGATTGTTCTTTTTAGTGGTAAGAATACAACTGCGTATTCTTACACGTGTAGTAGACTGCTAGACCAAAAACCCGAAGATATCCCTTATTTGTGTGACTGAGTCAACCTTCTTGTATGATGTGTTGTTAGGGTAACAGTATTTGTCGTAGTCAACGTTCACTGTGGAAACGAATATTTCCTAATAGTGCGTTGTGACTAGTCTGTGTCATTTGGAAATCAAGAGATAACACGGGATGGGAGTGCAGATCGCATGTGAGACATGAGATAGCTTGATGTTGAGCATCAACCTCGCATTTCCATACAACATGGTTCAAAGACCGAGTTTTCCTTTCAGGGGATCCTTTAGACGAGTGTGAAAGCTCTAAGAGATTTTATATAAATTAGTTTAGTATTAAGCGAGCTCGTGAGGCTCAGATTGAGGCTTGTATATGTGCCTGATGATAGCGAGGCTTGTATATGTGCCTTATGAGTGTCTCGTTTTTGCATGAAACTAGGTGAGTTCGCGTGGCTATGATGTCATGGAGTCAGCGTGGACATGCTCATGAGACTGGGGGATGGGGGAACACTTGAGGATTTGTTAGTATGTATGAAATATGTCTCGTATTTTAATCGAGATTAAGAAGCAAGTAACAAAACTAGTGTGGATGTTACTAGGAGTCAGTCATAAAGATCATGTGAGTGATATTCGTAGAATCTTATGCCCTATACTTGTCATGGTTGGGTTTGGAACCATAATTTTACTCTATATAACAGAGTGTGAGTCGCGCTTGTATGACTCTGGTACCCATGAGCCATGCTCGTGAGGTTTAGACTCATGGAGTCAGCTATCGACGTGCCCGCGAGACTGATAGAGAAATTAGTGGAGCGCTTTAGACGTTCCCTAACGAGGTGAATGAGACTTGAGTCAAGCTATTTGAACTTTAAATGACTCTTTTTCCCTTGTTTTTTGTTCTTCAATGTGTGGGACATTGGAGTGATAACAACAACGAGAGAAATGTTGAATTATTCCAAGAGGCGTCGTTGAACTCATTAATTGATTGAAGAAAGAGGTAGATGCACTCTAGGGGTAGTAGATTAGTCGGTTTGTGTTAACCATGTTGATAAGAGAGTTTTTGGAAATCCAGCAGGTATGTCACATGCAGGGCAATAATGTCTTGACTTGGGAAATATACAAGCAGTTTTGCTGTAACTTTTATTTGACTGTTTTTGGGTTGACGCATGCTATGTTGAACTCCGACATTTGAAGCAGCCAACAACGATGGTCTTCTTGGGAAAACACGCTTCGACAGAAAAAACCCGATGGAAGTGATGAATGTGTAAACCCGATATATTTACGTCTAAATTTATATTTATTTAGTTATCTATTATATATATATTTGATAATTTTATTTAGTTTTATAGAAATTAATGAATAAAGCTCGATAGATTAAAGTATAATATTTTACCCGTAAAATGGACGAAAATCGAAAACTAATCTCAGCGGGTCACCTGACTTATCTCAAAACATAAATGCTCACGAAGTCAAATGCAGTCAAACAATACACACCTACTAAGAAGGCCAAAGATGCTAAGCATAAATTAATGTTAGACAGGACCAAAAATGCGGCAGCAGTGGATCAAAGATCCGTATAATCTTTGGAACTTACGGATTTAAATTACTTGGGTGTTCGGTCGGTGGTGGCATTAGCTAGCAGCATGTGGCAGTAAAGGGAATTTAAGTTTTCATTTCCTTAAAACTTAAAGTTATGAAGCACGAGGTGGCTAATTATGGATGGTTCAAAGTTAAAAAGGAAGAAAATATATCATTACCTTGAATTCAATTGGCGTGAAGGTTGTGGCAGCTACTATGTCGACATCAACAACTAATGGTGTGCTCTTATATGTTAAATTAACGTGTTCAATGGAAACATATGCAAACAAATTTGAAAATGGGTAGAATTCTTACCTTGTGTCCATGATTTGGATGTGTAATATTATATGGCTATCTATGGTAAGTAAAGTGAGGTAGTAGTGGATATATAAAGAGCAATTGCCGCACAATGGAGGGAGATAGGTTCGGAGCCAACATCACAACATAGTTTTTATTTTTTTATTTCTTTTAGTCTCTGGATAATTAACCTCTTTTTGTTGCGTTGAAAATGAAGTCAATTTTATGGTGTAAAAAATTCTGATACTCATTACTAAAATATTTTTTTGGTTTAAACGTTTAACTAATTTTTTTTCATTAATAATTTTGTTCCTAAATCGTTCTGAATAGACATCGACTATTGATCTTTAATAAGCGAAGAAGGTTATATTATTTTGATTTACAACAAAGGTTGCACAAGTTATTTTAACGGTAAAATTCTCCAAAACGTATTGATTGGGTTCGATAATCTTGAGTCATAATATGAATAATTTTTAGAGATGAAATAAATATTTTACATAATTAATTCGGTGAATTCCGAAAGCCTAGTTTTCTTTCTATATTATTTAGTTTTACTAAATTTAATTAGTATTTCTTATTTTTTATTTCAACTTTTAATTTGGCTTTAGCACATGATTTGTGTAATATTTAAATATAATATTATCAATCCTTGTGGACGGTCTCGTATTTGCCGCTTTTACTTTGTAGTCGTCGTGTGATTGCGACCATAGATTTTTGGCCTATCAGGGAGCTGTATGGAGGAGTAACCAACGATTTTATATATAATTGGGCTTCCATGTCACTAGATGACGATAAAATTGTTGATTCCTTTGAAAAAAATTCTTGTTGGACTGAAGTCAAGACGAAATGCGATCACTTCTTGAGTACAAGAAGGAATGAACCCATAAGATGAGCCACTGTGAATAAAATGTTTTGAGTAAAACAAAAACCCTAGATTGTGTTTGCAAAACCCTAGCTTACCTTCTGGAATGCAGGAATTGGTGAAAAATCTAGATTGCATTTGTGTTAGCTGCAAACCTTAGTATAGGTGCATATTGTTAGAGTGGGTGAGTACTCCTAAATGACTTCGAATTTTATTTATTTTTTATCTCTTTTAGATTTATTCACAAATTACAACTTTAATATGTTATAAAAAAATTTTGTATCAAATAAATTAGATATAAATAATAATTGATAAAATTAAGATATTTAAAACAAAAGTAAAAGTAAAGGATTGTTTGTAACAACCCATATCCCAATGGGTACCCGAGAATTTATAGGTTTTGGTTTGGGTAATTTACTGGTTGGTCCAGAAAACCCGGTACTAGTTATCCTATAGTCCACCGGGAAAAACCAGTTATCTGGAGGTCCAAAATTCTTTTAAAAAGTTAAAATTACTGTTATGACCATCACTATTCACATGTGAACCATTCATGTACTCCACCTCCTCCACGTCTCAGTTTTTTATAATCCGATTTTTCAATTTCAGCTTCTTTAGTTCGTTTAAACCTGAAAATCTAGGGCACGATTTTTGGAAACCACCTGAAACTGAAAAATCTAGGTTATAGAAACCAAATCGAAAATCAAAATGAAAATTAGAAGAAACCAAATCATAAGAAAACCCAAAATGAACCTAGGTCAACAAAAACAGATCAAAAAATCATCAACAAATCACATATATATGTTTCATTACTTCACACAGTGAAAAAATGGTTACGACAAAAACGATCAATAAAACAATAAAAAAAGTAATTGAAGAAAATCCTTCACCAGCAAAAACCAAGGGAAAAACTGTTGCTCCATCACCAACAACAAAAAGGAACATAAACAAAGGGAAGAAAGCAATTTTAGCTAAAAAAGGTACAACGTCTAATTTCACTTCTGTTTCTAATGATGCTTGAAAATTTAGTAGATTCTTCCTTTTTGGTTCACTTTTAGGGGTTTGTAGTTTGAATTACTCGATTTTTTAGGTTTTGTTATATTTGTATGGATGATTTTGATTTATTTGGAATGTCAGTAACACGTTATTTGTTTGAGTAAAATTGTTGTCATGTTACGACGTGTTGTTATTATGGAACAATACATATTGACATGTACCATGTGAAAAACATCTCTTATGCTTGAATAAGAATCAATACATGTTGATATGAACTGTTGGTACTTTATCTTATATATATTAGGTACATATCAATATGTACTAACATGCAAAGGGGAAAAAAGTGTGAAAAAATAGTATGTTTTGACTGTAACATATAATATGTACTAATGCTTGAATGAACATCATTTTCACCAGTACATATCAACATGTACAAATAGATAGGTTTCTGATACTTCTTATACGTATATCAATATGTATTTTAGGTTTATGGTGCTTGTTTCTGGTGCTTATTGATATGTACTCATTGTTGTGTATGAATTAATAATGCATATTGATATGTACTCATTCTTGTGTCCATCAATACATATTTTTAAGAGATATATTTTGTAGGAATTTTTCCAATTAAAACTAAGAATATGTGAATTCTGGTTTCATTTTAAGTATTATTAGCTGGATTGTAGTTGTTGCTTCAAACTGAACATGCGTTTAGGAAAATGGTCGTTCGATAGTTCTTTTTTGATGTCTGTTCAAGATTTACAACGCCAAAAGTTAATAGTATGATGTGGGATTGTACTAATAGTATATTACTTCACATTTATTTATTTTTTTCTTCAGTTTATAAACTTCAAAGGTGTATATTATTGTAGGAAAAATATCAGGGTCAGGTCATGATGTACCAAGTTCCCCAAGAGCTCATCACACACTAACGATGCTCGATGTGGTTGAGACATTTCTTTCATGATTCTAAAGAAATCAGAAGAAGAGAAACATAACTAAAGCTTATAACAAGAGAAAAGAGAATGTACCAAAGAGAAATTCTTTTCATTGGTACAAAAAGAGAGAATTGTTGTTGTTATTTTAGTTGTAATATTTCAATCTTACGAATTCATCTTTGCATCTTGTAGAAGAAAAAAACTGAATTTTATTTCTGATCAATTGACTAATGAGATGTTGACATTAACATTTCTCACTCAACTAGTGTGATTCTCGGGTTAAAAAAACTGAATGTGTTTCAATGCTTCTTATAGTACTGCAACATACTTGTCATATGAACTTAGTATAAAGATTGAAAAAAGTATGGGTCCTTAAATACTTGCATTACATATCTGTTTGTACTGTAAAACCTGGTAGTACATATCGATATCACAAAATTACAAACATAACTCAGCCAACTTTAGTACATATAAATATGTACAGAGTAAAACCACATAACATATTGATATGTACTGGCATTATAACATGCACTTGATTCGTTTAATTATTCATTCATTGACTTGTTGATTCACGGTTCATTTGTTTTCCAATTCCAAGTTATTATATAACAGTTGTATAATTCATAAAAATAAAATGGGGAAGAAAAAAGTAACATAGTAACCTGGTTGATTCATTATGAATTGGACCCAATTACAGTAGTCATAACATATACATTGACAAAAATAGGAGAGGTTGGTCATTGTCCTATCAAGCATGAAAAACTATACACACGCTATCTTTGGCAAGTACATGTTTGCATTTGCATTTGTAAAATCAACCATACAAGACCTGCACACAGAAAAAAGATACAATTACAGTAAATAATGCATCAATATGAATAAACATATCCATTATATATCTACTGAGATACATATCAACAAAAAAGAATTCATAATAAAATGGAAAAATGAGAGGGGGCGCTGCCACTCGACCCCCATAAACCATAAATGATAAAACATAGAATCAAAAAACCAACATGATATATATACAATATTTGACAGTATTTAAAAGTGGTCACGATATTATTGTTGCATATACAATAAGAGAAGAAACTGTGCTGATTATAACAAAGATAAGATGTAGCAAACAAGGAATTTTTACCTCAGAAGTAATGCATTCAGAGAAATATGGAGCCAATGGAGTGTCCACAAACACCAATTTGTAAATCTCACGCATGTTCTGAGAAACCGCGAGGGTAGCAATGCTGAAAAAGAAATCATAGAGGATAAATTCACATGAACATTGCAAGTGTTAGATAGAAACTAAATATCTTGATAGTAACATTACCTGTCAAATATTCCCAATGGATGGCATTTCTCTAGTAATTCCTGAACATATCTCTCATGCAAGGTGCTAGTCACAATAAAAACAACAAATCAAAATCACCAAATAAGTCTAAAAAAAATTATGTTATTGATCCAGAAGAAGAAGAAAAGAAGAAGAAGATCCTATAGTACATAAGGAAAAACTGTATGACTCCACAGTACATATTGATCCAAACAGTACATATTGATATGTATGAAAGAAAATATGTACTGAAGGAAAAAGGGTATGATCCCACAGTACATATTGATCCAAAAGTACATATTGATATGTACTAAAGAAAAATGTGTATTGAAGGAAAAAATGTATGATCCCACATTACATATTAGTATGTACTGAAAGAAAAAATATATTGAAAGAAAAAAATGTATGATCCCACAGTACATATCAATTGATATGTACTAAAGGAAAATATGTACTGAAGGAAATAAAGTAGATGATCCAACAATACATATTGATATGTTCTGTAGGAACATGCAACATCTCTAAAAGAACAAAAACAAACATGATTTTAAAAGAAAATTAAAGTAAACCAAATCATAACCATGATGAAATTTGATTTGTGCTTCTAATCTTATCTAGACAACAAGGTAGTTTTAGAATTTACAAAAGTCGTAGAACACCTCTTACACGTGCTGTGGACCTGGAGATAATTTTTTTTATCCAAAAACATGATTTTGAACTAGCGATTAATCCATATCTAATGGATGGACTACACACTAAACGGATCCTCTAGAATGGATTAACTAGTAATTCCTAGTTCTGGTTTCAGTTGAAATTAGTAGAACCGGAATCAAAACCGACTCAGATAATTGGTTCGGTTCCATTGGTACCCGAACCCGCCCATTCACGGCCCAGTGTACTAGATTGGTTCCCAACCCCATACTAGACTAAAGCATTTGGTCTTTTCATCGGTCTCACTGTATGTTTTGTTTCGATTCTGCTTAATATTACATTTTCCTTTCTCTTTTAAAATTGTTTGTCCATAAACCCTAATCTTAACTTCTTTCTTTCCTTTTATCAATTTCTTTACATCATAATCAAATCAATCAGTTTAATCTCATCTGCAAACATCATTCTTTGATTGATCCATTGTTGTTGCAATAATGGAAAGAAAAGCAGCTACAGTTATCAGTTTAATACCAAAGGTCAGAAACTCTCAATCAAATCTCAATTCAATTTACATTAATTTCGTAAATAAAGTTAAGACCTTTAGAACTGTTGCTGCTGAAAGAATTGATTATCAAACTCAGCCAAGTAGTAATAACGCATATGGTTCAGAGGGAGGAGGAGATTTTCAGCAGACTACAGGTGCTGGGTGTCACACACCAAATGCTTACAGAGGTAATCCTAGTGAGAATAACCAACTTCACAATAATAGGTTGTATCAGAATGAGTTCAACAAGAACCCAAATTCTTCGTATTTGCAAAATAATTACAATAGGAATTTCCAACACAACCCTAGTGGGTATCATCCTCAGGTACAGAACATAAATCCTAATGGGTTCAATCCAAATGAGTTGCAGCATAATGCTAATCAATGTTACACTAATAATTCGAGAGGTTTTGAACATAATTTAAATGATCAGTATAGAGGAAATTCTGCTCCACACTGTCCAAATGAGTCCTCCGGAGAACATCTGCAGAAACCTAATGGGTATCATCATCCGGTTAGCAATGTTAATTATGGGAAAATCCAACAGAATTCATATGGGTATAACAAAGAAACGAATTTTGGGGGATTTCAACAGAAACAAAATGGATTGCATTCGGCGATGAATAATGTTCATCCTCAATCTTTAGTGAGTAGCGTGGAGTCTGAAAGTGAAGTGAAGTGTAATTGTACTCTTGAGGAGATGGATGGTTTCTGTAATGAGGGTAATGTGAAGGAAACTATGAGGGTAATGAACTTGTTATATCAACAGGGTATTGAGATTGGTTTGCTCCGATATTGTCAGTTGATGAAGGTTACTGGGGAAGTTGTTGCTAAAGAAGAGGCAAAATTGATTCATAATCATCTCATGAAGACAAAGGTCTCTTTGGAAATTACTGTACAAAACAAGGTACTAGAGATGTATTTGAAATGTGGTTTAGTGTCTGATGCTCATGATTTGTTTGGAAAAATACCTGCTCGAAATCTGACTTCTTGGGACACCATGATAGTTGGTCTGGCAGAAAATGGATGCGGAGAAGACGCAATTGATGTGTTCACTGAATTCAAGGAGGCAGGAGGAAGACCCGATGGCCAAATGTTTCTTGGGGTTTTTTACGCCTGTAGTACCCTTTGTGACATTAATGAAGGAATGTTGCACTTTGAGTCAATGAGTAAAGTTTTTGGTATTGCACCCACAATGGATCATTATGTGGGTATTGTGAAAATGTTGGGAAGTGCAGGATACTTAGATGAGGCTTTCGAGTTCATTGAAAATATGCCAGTTGAACCAAGTATTGATGTTTGGGAAACTTTGATGAATCTTTGCAGAATTCATGGGAATCTGGAAACTGGGGACCTTTGTGCTAATATCGTTGCTCTCTTAGACCCCTCGCGGCTAAATGTTGAATCGAAGGCCAGTCTTGTGCCAGTGAACCCCTCTGATTATGTAATAGCTGAGAAGAAAAAAAAGTATCTAGGTCAGGAACCTTTAGGATTACATAATAGGGCTCTAACGTATAGGGCAGGGGATACATCCCACGCTGATAATGACAAAATATATGCCCATTTGAACGCGCTGTGTGCACATATGAAAGAGTGTGGTTATGTACCTGAGCTTAGATGCTCACTGCATGATGTGGATGATGAAAGTAAAGCTACAGGACTTCTTGCGCACAGTGAAAAATTGGCTTGTGTTTCTGGTCTCTTAAGTAGCCCTGCTCGCAGCCAGATGCGAATACTCAAGAATCTTAGAGTCTGTGTGGATTGCCATAATGCATTGAAGTTTATCTCAAAGATTGTTGGAAGGCAAATCATAGCTCGCGATCCCAAGCGGTGGCACCATTTTAAAGACGGGGTGTGTTCCTGCAATGAATTTTGGTAAAGCGGTAGTAAGGGTCTTGATGGTACTAAGTCCTAGTTATGATCCTTCTCAAAGCTAACTTAATACTATAAAATTAGGTGCATAGTATGATTATGCAACAATTTTTGTTCTTACCTAACTTAAAGGGTTATTATCATTACAAGAGAGTACAATTATGAAATTGCAATATTAGGTTGATATTGGTTAAACTAATAGCATAGCTCGATTTCTTATTTATAGTTTGCTAAGTTTCCAGAACATTGTACAATATGACCTGTGGCTGGTTGGAACCTGCTCCCGGATTCATTAACTTGATATATTTTTTTCTTCTGCATTGATCAATCATTGATTCTATTTTGATGTTAGTATGAGGATATTCTGGACTGCAGTCAAGTCCAATATGAATAATCATCATTGTTTACTCTGTACTTGCTAGATGTTTATTGTAAACACTTGATTCTGGTTTGAAACGGAATATGGGGTTTTATGAACTCATAAAATTGGATTGTGCTTAATCAGAATCACAAATTAGAAAGATTTATGATCCCTGCTTTTCTTACTAAAGTAATTATATTCAATGGTCATTTGGTTATGCCAAAAATTGTGCCAGCCATTTTTTGAATTTCAATGCTTCCTTTGTTTTTTTTAATGAAAGAAGCCACTACACTTATGTATTGTATATGCAACTACTGGCATCATAATATTTTGCTCATCTGTAAGTTTTACCATGTGTGCTTTGTATATGATGCACATGAGCAACCCTTGTCTGTATTCAGAATCAAGCAATGACTACGGTTAAATTTTATTGCATTAGCCTCTTTTGCTGTGTGTTTGTGCAATTCTCGAGCTTAAAGGATTAATTCCTGTAAAGAACAGGTTCCAGTGATGATTTTATCCTCCATATCTGTTGTTACGTGCAGTCTATTAAAGAAGAGAAATGATGAAGAAACTGAAGAATGGGTAAGTTATATCCTTGTAGCTCTTTCATTTTCTGTTACCTATGGAGTCTTGGAATTTATCAGTACTTTGTTTATTCACAGTGGGTACAATATGAGGTATGTGAAGCTTGGCAGCATTAGTACACACTTTCTTTAATGGACGAAGGAATGATGTAGGGCAGGAAGAACTCACACCAAGTGTTACATAGGGGAGATTTAAAGCGTAGAGAGAAAGCCGTTGCCGCATAAGTGCCGCTGCAGCTTTTTAAGTGTTTAAAGCAGGAGAAATTCATGAAAAGAGCAAGGATGAGGTGATTTATTTTACTTCAATTTCTGACATGGTTAATCAGAAACTAGAAATTACAATGGGTTGACAGTACTGTAGTGTTATAGATGTCTTGAAATTTATAGTACTTGTTGGTAATCCACAAAGAGAGAACTATTAGTCAATAAGTGGACTTGAGTGCTTTTCGGGGACCTGGATATGAAGTACTATTAGATAATGTTTCATCTAGGTTGTTCTGTAATTGTTGTTTCAAAAGATTGAAGGTGTAAAGCAGTAGAAGAAGTGTGCCTTTTTTCACCTTTTATCATTCTTATTTGGATTCTAATGAAATATTAAACCGATATAGGATATAATTCTTTGAGATAAATCTTTCTGTGTTTCGTATTCAGAAAGTTCTTATTGTTGTTTTCAATGGTATCAAATAAGAATGATTTCTTAATCTTCTTCATCTTTTCTTTTCTTCCCTTTTTGTCTTTTTTGCGGAATGATGTTGCAATATAGGACGTAAGGTGAACCTTACTGCTGAAGTATAATAATCCAAAAGGGCATCAATTCCCCAATTCGTTGTTATCTCAGACTCTCTTTCTCTTCCATACAAAATTTAGAAGGAGAAAGTTTGCCAGGGTGTAACCTGGTGCCAGTATGAATCTGAAGTAAGAATTAAGAACTTGACAATGTAACTGGATTACGTTCCCTTAATTAAGATTCTGAGAAGCACATCAAAGTATCAGAATTGTCATTAATGGATACTTCGAAACTGAAACGTGACTTCGCAGAATCTCTATGCATGAAGTTGCAGTTTCCATTCACCTTGTCAACTGCTGATCTGTTTCACCTTAAACTGTCGCAAATGTGAACAGGCATGCTAAGATTAATATTATCTGTTTCACTTAGCATGGCCTTAACATTATTTTTGTGTATTGTGACAAATGATTGATTGTTTTTATCATCAGTCTTTTTAATATGATCTGCTGTTGATCTCATAAGTTCGTATCTTGAACCTTACTGTGAGCACTGCAGCTATGTGAGTTGTCCTTCCATAAAACCCGTCATTTCAGGAATCCATACAATGAGAACTTACCAGTGAAGCTATGTGTCCAACTGATCTTTTGCCTTCGTCTCTCTTTCTTTCTCCCTGGCGAGGAATGTACCCCTACGCTACTGTCCTCAAATTAGGGAGTGTCTTTCTTTCTGTGCAAATGTTTACTTCCATTTCATTGTTGAGATTTTTGAGTCTGCATCTTAACGAGAGCTTACCTCAGAAGTCCATAGCATTTTACTGGAAGTTGTGGTTATCTCTGGGTGGAAATACTCAGGTACAATAGAGGTTCATCTTATTATTGGTTTGGTTTCCTGGTTGAAGTCTAGGTATTGACAGAAAATCTGTGGTATCTCATGATGCTTACAGATGTCGTGATCAATCTCAACCTCTTGAATTATATAATCTCAACAGTCTCTGCTTTTTGATTCGTTTCTCTTGCAAGCTTTTTCTTCTTTCACATGTGTTATACCAGTACTATTGAAGCCTATGTTTACGAATCAACTAAGTGATCTTTATCACATGTATTATGATGTCATGCTTGTGCCTCTAAATCTCCACACTCAAATTTCTTTCTACTTGTATCTTGCTTGGGTACACTGCAGATTAGTCGAGACTGGCAGGAGCTGGAGCCTTCTATCAGTGAGCAGCTAGCGTCCTTGCTTTATCTTGAACCAGATAGTGAATTAATGGTATGTTATGTACTTTCAGCTTATGTAGATGATAAGTTTTTTTCTATTTGGTTTTTAAAATTAATTTTTTTACCTCGATGCTGTCTAAACGTATGCCCGCTAATGATAAATATTATAGAATTTAACTTTGGTTCTGTTGTGTATAGACCACCGTGATAACAACATATCGAAATTTGTGACAATTGACCATACTTCACGCTAACTATCTCAGTAATGGGTCCTTTTCTGGATTATATTGGCTTTCCTACGATCTTTAAACATTACTCTCTTTTATAACCCAACTTGAATGTAGCCTCCTTATATATCTTGGAAGAGTATTGAAAAGTAGTTCCAATAGAAAGAAAACAAAAGGAGTATCGTGAAAAGTCTATTTTGATTTGCACTAAAAAATATTGTAGACGTGCTAAATAAAAAATGAATGGATATTTTGTTTTGGCTTCAGCCAATTTATGTCGCTGCAGAAATAAGACGAGGGGAGGAGAAAGCAAAGGGAGTCAACCTAGATGAAGGGGCAGAGAACCGTGACTTTGTCCTTTCGAGTATAATGAAGAGGAGGAAGAGGAAGAAAGTGAGGAAGAAGATGAGATCTTCAACTAGACTCTTGCAGCAGCATAGGTAGATAAAGGGGAAGAAAAATGGCGTGGCCCCCACAAATGCAGCTAGGTCGTTGAGCAAGGCCATTGCCGGGGTTTGCGGCTTCCCTCCTGCCATGATGGGTCCTCCTCGTATGTTTTCTCCATTTGGTCCTAGGTTTCCAACGACTTTTCCGGCATGGGTCCAAATCCAGGAATGGGCTTCACGGATGCGAACGGACCCACATCTTTTTTTTTGTTTTGGAGTTGGTATTACGAGATATAATATATAGACGAGACGGTTGTTATAAAGAGTTGTAATATTTTTTTTTTGTTTTGGAATTGGTATTACGAGATGTAATACATAGACGAGACTGTTGCTATAAAAAGTTGTAACGAGTCTATAGATATAATACATGAATTATATTGTAGAAAAATCGATAATGAAGATAATTTATCCTAACAATCTTAAAACATTTAAGGCTATATCTTCGTTATTGATTTATGAGCAGAACAATTTCTACAATATCACGACTGATTGATGAATTTCTTTAACAATGAGAAATAAGAATGATCATTCAACGATGGAAAATGCGGCAACGAATCTGCAAAGGTGCATAGTCTGAACCATGTCCCTACATGTTCTAGTCAGAATTGTAAACTGTTGGAATTGAGAATATTGTTCATCCACTAGTGTTTTATTAGTAATTTTCTAATAAAATAAAATAAAATCATTCAACTCCGTTAGCCATCAGAACATATATAAATCAACATGATTATAGTTCTGAGATATTTTCTTGACTGGGTGAATCAAGAAAATTGGATGAAAAACGGTTGACCTCCCCTGTTCCATGGATATTGTCTAACCGCTTCTAGGGACAGAACTCTTGCCAAGAGATACCATTTTAATTACAAGTTAGTATAAGAGATTACAGACTTTGTCTTTAACCTTTAGTGTAGTAAGCGAACTGGCTTCATTTCTCTCTCTCAGTTTTTTCCCATGAGATGAAGAGTGGATTAGAGACACAATATGTAGTCATCCTTCCATTGTTTGAAATTAATAGTGGTGAACGGTGGGGGCAAGGCAGTTCGAACAACTTTGAATGATCAATACATTGGTTTTGGATGTACCAATAGAACCGAGTCGCTTTGTTTGAATTTCCCATTTCCGTGGCTGATGCCCTCTCGTTCTATCAAGCACAAGCCCAGAAGTGCAATTCTGCAACCTGGATCAAGTTGAACGGACATGCGGGATGAAGAAGACAAGGCTACAACAGATCGATAGTTGAACACCACTTGTGATCATTGGAGTTTTGGATTCTATAAGAGATGTATGACTGGTCAAAAGGGGTACGGCTGGGAACCAGATTGGAGGTAGAATTTTCTATAGCCCTATTGAGTTATGTGCGCAAGTACAAATGTACAATCATTTAGCTATAAAGAATTGTGTCATTGACTCACTAATAATCAACAATCGGTTATTTTGGTTCAAGCGTCGAGACTAAATTAGTTTCGAATTATACGTTGGTTACAAGCCTGTTTGAGTAAACCAACTTTAATTCGACTCAAATTTTGAAGTATACAACGGCAAATAGGTGTACTCTTCACAAATTATACGTGATCAAGAGATCAAGATAATCCCTCTTGCATACTTGATTGTGTAATGCAGATGAAGGTCCTAATCATTTAAATATGGGATTCATTAATTGACAAACATCTGAATCCGAGTTTGAATACAATGGCGAAGTATTCACAAGTATCATGAATTTAGATGTTTATGGTTTTTTTTTTGGACAGGAAAGGGGTTAAGGAGACCCCAACCAACAGAAACAAGGAACAAGAAGAAAAAAACAAAAGACAAACAGATCCTAACAGAAAAGGGCCATCAACAGGCCTTAACTAGGAATCCCTGTGCTATTCATGGACTTGCGATAATAAATTTTCCTAGCGGCATCTTCAGTCACAATTTTCTTAAGGTCTTCATCAAGAGAGCTAAGGTCAATAACCACAAAGTTCCCATCTGGTTTCAGGATGGCAAGATGATCGGCCGCCCTGTTAGCTTCTCTGTATGTGTGTTGGACCTTACAAGTAGAGAACTTGGACATAAGGCGTTTGATCGACTCCCAGACGTAATGGCAGTTCCAAGGAGCCTTTGCAGACTCATTCAAGAGAAGGTTGGTGACATACATCGAATCTGTTCTGATAGAAATCCTTGGATAGTTATTGTTGGTAGCTTCCTTGAGACCTGCTTCCACCCCTTGAAGCTCATGGTACGTAATATCCAGAGGACTTGTGCTCCCTGCTACAGCAACCAAAGGAATTTCATTCGATTCTCTAATGATGGCCCCATACCCTGCAGAGGTATCATTAAGAGAACCATCTGAATTGATAGCTACTTCCCCTTCTTCTGGTTTATGCCAGGTGCAAGAGATGTAACTAGTGTTCGTGAAGACAGAGGACAAGTTCCACAAGGAAGATAAGGCCCTGTTGTCAGGAATGGAGTGGGAATTAGACGCCAGCTTAACATCCTCAACGATTCTATAAAAGATTTGGTCAGAAGGGAGAGTCTTCTGAGTAAAAATTCTTTTGTTCCTCTCACACCAAATGTGGTAAATGAAAGCGTTGAAACAAAGCTTCATGACTGTGTCGTCTGTCTTTGTTCCTTTTAAGTGGAGAGTGTACCATTTAATCTTCCCTTCCCAATCTGTGTGATCCAAGCCTCTTATCTTCAACAGTCTGAGGAGTCTGTTCCATATGGTTTTCGCATAATGACAGTTGAACAGGAGATGAAGATCATCCTCAAGCCTGAGATTGCACATGACGCAAGTAGGATTTACATCCAAACCCAAGATAAGAGCTTGTATATGGTCTTCAAACCTCTGTGAAGAGACATCCAGACCACAAAACAGTGCCTTGGTATGCAGTTTGGAAACCAGACCAACTGATTCCATTCAGACTCAGTTTTTTGGTTCCTTAAGGCATTGTAAGTATCCTTGCGAGTGTACTCGCCTGTAGGGCCCGCTGTCCAGACAATTATATCCTCTATTTGAGGGTCAGTTCTTGTATTAGTGATATCTAGAGAAAGATTGCCTAGAACATTTGAAAGATTAGGAGAGAGGGTCCATTCACCATTATCCAGACAGCTACCGACCTTTGCTTCTACATGATAGGAGGAATCATAAAACATCT
>JAJJMC010007837.1:2385573-2408704 GCA_023531435.1 Papaver californicum
CATTTGTCTTTCCAGAATTTAGTGTTGTTCCCATTACCAATCAAGTGGAGAATAAACTTAGAAGCCTTATCTCTGTGGTCTAGAATGCGTCTCCAACACCATGAGCAATCCGCAGGGGCCTTGATGTGCCAGAAGTCCTTGTTCTTGATGAGATTTTTGCTGACCCATTTGACCCATAAAGTCTCCTTCTTGCTGACTATGTCGCAAATATGACGAAGGTTGGCAGCCGCATTAGTAGTCTCAAGGCAGTGGATGCCCAGATCTCCTTCCTTTGGTGGGTAGAAGATAGTATTCCACTTGACCGCTGGTTGTTTGTACGTAAGATCGATGCCTGCCCACAGAAACTTCCTGAATATAGAATTATGACAGTTAAAAGTTTTCTTAGGGAGGACAAAGCAAGAAGTCCAGAAAATCAGCATGCTATTTAAAACTTCCTTTATGAGCAGAATTCTGTCCGCGAATGATAAGGCACGAGCACGAGCACGTATAAGGACATAAATCGAGTGTCTGACAGTAAGCACGTATAAGGGACTCAAAATTGTGAACAGTCACAATTCTTAAAAGGGCGGAAGGTAAATATCAAGCATTTGCCCAAAATTCCTAAAGATGTGTCTTTCCATCGAAGGACTAATGGTCTTGGTGCAAAGTGGAAAAGTTGCATGGAAGTTTCTCCAAATGTTGTAATAAAATATTGGAAATATTTAAATTTCAAACTGAAATTTAAATCCATGTTCATTGGTAACATGATACTCAATTTTCTTTGGGTTAGTCAACAGTACGGTTTGGGGCTAGGCTTGGTGCATGATTAGCACAACCAACATGCCCATATTCCATTGTATTTCAAGTTTTACTTGAATTTTGTTTTGGATAACTGACCACTCAAGATGTCTGGTGTACAAGCCAAGTTTGGATGAAATTGGGACTTTGCTTTGTCGCTTATTATTTCGGGAAGAAATTAACAAAGTAGTTGTATTAAAGAAAATTCAGATCATTGAAAGAAATGATTATGAATTTCTCGATACAAGTATACCTTGAATTGTGGGGGTACGTTGTTCAAAACAACTTGTTTCCCGGTTACGAATACAGAAAAAAGTTAATAAATATCTTCATGCATGGGTGCCTCGAAGTGGTTGCTATTGTAATAACAGACACGACCAATTGTATGGCGAGTCAAGAAAAATGTTCTTGAAACACATACAAGGATTGAGTATGTGCCTATATAATTGTACCATACTGACATGGTTAGAACACCTAAATTACATGTGAAGGTCGATGGATTAAAGGAATCTACAATTCACATAATCCAGTGAAGTGGATGTGAACTGACTGTAAACGGATCGAACATCTAGTATGTCAGATTAAGTTCCTTTTGGAAAATATAAGTTGTTACTGAAAGCAACATAATTACTGCATGTTGATTTGTTGTTATTTAAAAGAAAAATAATCAGTCCCCCAAAAGATGGGGTGGGTAAATAATCAGATTAAGGCACCTGATAGACCACTTGCAAAAGGTCAGGACCTATTTGAAATTAGAACCGACATCTAGTAGTAATAAGGATGTATTCTATCTTTGTGTTTGTTATACGTAAAAGAAATGTGACAACATGGAAATGACTTAAATAAATGTTGACAGTGAGATCAACATAGGACGATCTTTGAGCACAAAGTCGGAGAAGATGTAAAGTTTTTACTATATAAATATATTATTCTGATCAAATAGTATAAATATTATTTTGAGAAAAACATAATAGTTTAAGATATTACGATATGTATCGGAAAATAATTTGACGATAAAACATTATAAAACAATTGCTCTTAATACATTCATTTAAAAGGAATAGTGTATGTAAATTCTATCAAACCGGCAAACGATACGGATTCTAGAGAGCTTAAAATTGTATCATCGAGGGATTATTGCCTACAAATATAGAGTAGTATTTACAGTAAAAACCCAACCTAGAGATTGGAGATCCCATGGTTATCTAGGTTCAAAAGGGACAACCAAGTTGTAAATTTATACTCACCGGAAACGTTGTGAGAGATTACTCTCTTTCCCATTTCTATGATGAAACAGTGTTGCCTGTCAAGTGAGAGGTTAAGAATTTCTCTTAATGATTCATATGGCTTAGTTTGACTAAGAAAGTATGGCAGGATACTTTTTAAAAAGGAGATCACCTATATGAGTGAGAAGTGGTGCCGCTTCTATGGTAACTATAAGGATAAGTTAGTCTAGAGCACTCATGAAAAACTAGCATCATCCAAGGCCGAAATGAACACAACCGAGAACCGAATATGTAAGAAAATAAACTGTGTGATATCTATTGCATCGGTTTACATCACAAAGTTGAGCAGTTCAAGACATCACGTTCACTGAGTAACTAGTAAACCCGGTAGGTATTCACTATGGAAGATTCAAAGCCAAAATCTATCTTTTCCGATGCAGTGATGTTCAGCGCACAAACTATTTCTAGTGTCTGCATTAGATTTGCATGAATTTCAATTCAATGTGGGGGATTATTGGAAATTGAATAGAAATTTAAGTTAGTTACGACCAAATTGTGAAAGGTTGTGTCTGTTCATGTAAACCCTTTCAATTAAAATTTGAATCCTTTGGGAAAAAGGATGTGACTCTCCATGAAAGGATGCGACTCTTCACGAAAAGATTTCTCCAAGAGTCTTCTTGCATCTATATAAACCCAACTCACTCTCTATTGCATTAGTGTGTTTTTAGAACCATAAACTAGTACTAGAAATTTTATAGTTTTGCATACTGTCTTCAAGAGTTAAAGAGTTTTGTGCTATATCTATTCACGTTCGATGTTTGGTGATCCTCGAAGTGCTGCGAAGAACACCAAAGGCCGGGTATTGTTGAATGCTGGAGACATATGCCATATACTGTAACAACATTAAGTACAAGGCATTAAATGTCTTAAGTAAAGAGATTACTAACTTTTCTTGTTTTGGAGTTGGTATTACGGGATGTAATACATAGACGAGATGGTTGTTACAAGAGTTATAACGAGTCTGTGGATATATTATATTTGTCTATGTAACTGTGACTAATACATGAAGGAGATGTACAAACAAAAGTATTTGGGTGGTGAATCCCACCATTTTTAATTTGTATAGGTTTTTTAAGCAGGCATGGAAAAAGTACTAGTCATTGTGGAAAAGAAATGTGTAAAACCAACTGGACGAGTGTAATCATTCATCATCCATATATTGTTAGTGTTTGTATACTAAGAACTATGAATTTTATTTTTTACCTACCCAATGAAGAAAATGTTCATTTTAATCGACTTAACTTCAAGATGTTGATTAATTTGTAAATGGTGGTGCTAGGGCTGGCCGGGTTACCAGTTGGGGCAGGAAAAAACCCTACCAAAAACAGAGCTAAAGATTACCCTATCTAGGAATTACTAGTTAATCCAATCTATAGGACCCGTTTAATGGATAACCCATCCATAGAACTTGTCTTACCCGTTAGTCCTTTTTGATGTTTTTGGAGCAAGAATCTTATTCGTTGATCCATTACACGTGCTGTATAAACCATGCGTTTTTTTAATTTCAAAATCACCCCTTTTCTATAATACATAGGAAACATACAGTTCTCTTTTTCAATCTTCTCGATCTTCTTCTATAATCATCAAAACGAGAGATGCATCTATCTTACTCCTTTTTCTTTTTGGATCTATAGTTTTGAATCCAAAATGAAAAAAGATCGAGATCGAGATGAAGATTTTGTTTTTAATTAATTTTGATGATTGTTGATTTGTATTTTAAAAATTAGGTTTTAATTAGAGAGAATAAGAGATGGTGGAAAAGGGGGAAGAAGAAGAACAAAGTATGAAAGCGGTCAAGAAAAAAGAGAATCAGGTGATGGTGAAGAAAGAGAAGAAAAACATTTTGGTGAAAAAGAAGATAATATGTTTTCTGAAGACAGTTTTGGATTTATGGATGATCTTACAATACGTATTCTGGGTTTTCCTTCAGTACATATCAATATGTACTGTTGGATCATCTACTCTATTTCCTTCAATATGTACTATGGGATCATACATTTTTTTCTTTTAATAGCTATTTTACTTGAGTACATACCAATATGTAATGCAGGATCATAAACTTTTTTTATCTACCAGTACATATTTTCTATCAATATGTACTGAAGGAAAAATATGTACTGTAGGATCATACACTTTTTCCTTTAGTACATATTTTCCTTCGGTTATATCAATATGTACTGTGGGATCATACACTCTTTCCTTCAATACATATGATCTTCTTCTTTTTTTCTTCTTCTTCACTGGATCTATAACACGGTTTTTGATCTGTTTTTGCTGATGATCGTTGATTAATATGATTTCTTCAATTTTGGTGAAGGAACATGATATGAAAACAAATATGTTTTTTTTTGATGATTTTTTGGTATTTCAGATATGTTTTTATTGATGAATTTTTGGTATTTAGATCTATTTGTTTTTCGTATTTTCGTTTAGGTATTTTCGTTTTAATGGAAGAAACAGAGAGATAAGTTGTTTCTCTAATATTCACACGTACAATAAGAAGGGTAGTCAGGTCTTTTTGTAATACCAAAACATTTTTGAACCTCCGGTTAAATGGTTTTTCTGGATGGACCCTATATTAAACAGATCCGGGAATTTTGGACCAACCAACAAATTTCTCTTACCCTATTTATCATGGCAGATGAGAGAGTGAGTGGAAGCAACAAAAATAAAATAAAAAATGACACTATGCCAGGAGTGTTAGACAATTCGTGGCAGTAGGCATCCTTCCTGCAGCTGCCAAAAGAAACTGGTTGAGCGTCTTAAGCCATTATAATTAAGAAAAATCATACTTTACAAACTATGACACTATATTTGTAAATTTTATATAGTTGGAAATCATTTTAAAACATATACATAACAAATATAAACATAACTATCAAATTATATATACTAGTATTTAATCCTTGCTACGCATCGGGTACGACGGGAATTGGCCCCATTTTATGAGACGGGGCTTCGCCCCGCACCCGTCCCAGAAGGGGTCTCAATTAACAACCGTAGTTTATAATGAAAACACCAATTATCATTTAGTAGATTAATAATTGGAAACAAATACACCAATTATGTACGTTTAAAGTGTTGGAGATTAAGAAATCCTCTTAAATAAAATACTTTTGAAAAATTATACAAACTTTTGATATCAGTATGTAGTTCATGATATTGCCAACTTTTGAAGTCTGCTGTTCAAAGTAGCACTATAACCACTCTAATCCTTCTTAGATTTTAGAATACATATGCAACATCTCTTGGTTAATCAATTTTTACAACTTAAAAGCAAAGAAACAAAATTATAATAATTTTCTACCTCAAAACCCAATGACTTTCAGTTTGGTCAAATCCTGTTTGTACTTCATCCGCTATGCACTCCTCACCTGCCTTACGTACCATATCTTATACTTGCGTTAAGAATCTAGTGGCCAACTCAACTGCTCCTCTAGGCTCCATCGTAGTTAAATGAAAAACCACACTCATTGTACAATTGTATCAATATTTGACATTAGACACACTAAAAAAATGATATTAGTATTAAATAGATTGCGATCTCTAAATAATGGAAAGCATATGAAGTGCTTTCCGTCGAAGATAATGTAATCAAGAAAATACAATGATATATTTCTCTTCAGAAATCATATAATCGCGTTAAGAATCAAGTGGCCAACTCAACTACTCTTTTAGGCTCCAACTCCCCATAGTTAAATAAAAACCACACCCACTATATACAGTAGTATCAATATCTAATATTACAGACACTAAAAAAACACGGTATTGAAATAAAATAGTTGCTATCTCTAAATAGTGCAAAGCGTATGAAAAACTTCCCGTCAAAGAAAATGTTATCAAGAAAATGCACTGATATATCTTTCTTCAGAAATCAAACATATTTTCCGAGAAAACGGCCGTTAAAACAGTCATGCCTATATAGCGTGCCCGTAAGAATCACCGATGTACGTGTCTAAATAACAGTGATAAATAGGAAAAAACGGCGTTAGTTAGACCCGTTATAACTGTTTTCACGCACATTATAACCGTTTTTCTAAAATTAAATTTTACATTTTCCACTTTAAAATAGCATTTTAGCGTGAGTTCATTATATCGTTTTCCCATTTTCAAACCCATTATAGCTGTTTTTATACAGAAATATTTTTACCTATTTTTTATTTTTAAAATTAAAGATTAAAAATTAAAACCTTCAAAATAAGATAATAAAACAATAAATACAAAGAACGTTGTAACAACACTATTAGACCCGTTTTAACTGTTTTCATGCATGTTATAACCGTTAGGTAAAAAATTAAAATCATTGTTCTTTTTTAATTTTTTTTCTATTTAACCGTTATAATTCCAGTTAAAATGGTAATAACATAAGGAAAACACAATTTTTTTCTCTATATAACATGTTTTTGGCCTAAAAGATGTTCACATCCGTTACAACGTGTTATAACGGTTACGACCTATGGTACGGGAATACATATATCTTCAAATGAGTTTTTCTTATCCATAGGATGGTGTTAGGACATTGATTAGACCAAAATTGAAAATATTTATATAGTAATTTACGGATCACTACGTTAAAAAAATAAAGAAAAATAAAAATAAAAACAAAAATTTAGGGAAAAAATATTTAAGACATCACAAAGACTTCATGGTATCACTTATAGACGGAACATCGAAAGGTATCACTTATGGACAATTTATAGTATATTGAGATGAAATGTTAATATAGTTAAATTCACGATATACTTGAAAACTAACACATATATTGATTAGGTTGCTAATGGGAAATACTTATTTGCTTGGGGTGTATCAATCCATGGATTAGAGATATTAGCAATGTTCGACCCTCAGAGATGAAATCCAATGAAACAACCTAAGTGGTGAAGATTTGAATTTGATTTAGTTTTTGGTCTTTTCCTTCATGATTAGTTGTATCATGTGTTATGAATTCTTTCTTATAAAAAAATATGATTAGTTGAGGATTTAAATCAAAAATACAAATTATCCATGACTCTTGCGATCTAAATTTTGACAACAATCATAGTAACAAATACTGAAAATAATAGCATTGTACTAATAACAATAGCAACCAGTTGGGTCCATCCGGTATCGCCAACAATACTTGTTTTTCTTCACCTCTTTTGTCTTAACCTGTATTTTGGGATAGCAGAGAATCGGAGTTATGTTTTCAATTTTAGTTAAAACGCATTGGTGAACATCCTTCTATCTATTGTTTATCCAGAAGTGTCCTAGATACCAACTTATACAATTAGCAAAACCATTATGGAATAAATCCAAAAGGACTATAAGCAAACATATACATTCGTTTGTTAAAACAACATTAAACTTTGGCTTTGAGTTTGTGGGTTATGTTTCATTTCTATAAAGCTTTTTCCATGTCAGGATTAAAGTTTTGAGTGTACTGGTGCCGGTTTTTGTTTCACTAATATTATTGGGTTAGGGAAGAAAATTTCAATTGAAATAACGTACACTTGGAGTAGTGAAAGTATAATAGATGTTTGATCCGACATATCTAAAGAAGTGAAGAACGAAACAGCCAAAACTTTGAGGTCTAATACCTGCCATATTGCCGTGTGTGGAAATTTAGTTTTCACGTATGCGATTGTGTAGTCATAATACATCAAATTCTGAATGATTGCTTGTCAGGTACAAATCACATAAAAAGTAAGGTACTGTAGTTAGAAATGTTAATCATAATGGCACTTGATAGTCTTCTTAAACGTTTTTTTCTTCGAATAGTTTAAATTAGGCTATTTTTACTGCTTGAAATTGTTTAATTTTTATGTCAGCAGCTCCCTTCCAGGCCAAATCAACTAATCAACATCGTCTATTAAAGTTAAAACATGCACCTCTTCCATAGACCTGTCGCATTGTCCTTCCACATATGTCAAGGGTTTCGTTCCAGCTGATTCACATGCGATCCTCAATTTTCACATCTGGCAGATTGTTAAATAATCCAAAATACCCATCATTCCAACAGTTTCTAAGTCTTGTAATTCGTAAGGTATAATTATATGGTAATGTTTATAATGTGTACTCAAGATATCAATAATGTGTTCGTATGCGAACCTCCAACATCAATTCTTTGACGTAGTATTTAGTAGAGAGGTTACGTTTGAATAATACTCTGGTAAGTTCAAAAGTGTCGGTCCTCTTCTCAGTCGCATATGCTGGTGACCGTATTTGGAATGCAATCTGACAATGCAACACCGAGTAAAGATCCTCAAATACATGTGCAACTCCCTCGGTCTGGTCCAAATTATAGTTGTTGACACAGAACCTCAAAAGATAACCTACGATTTTAACTCAAGTGATATTAAGAAACTACGGAGGCATATTAATTATTTACGCAAGATTGACATAAACGACCTCTCTTAATCTTATCAACGCATCCACTGTATGGCCTATCAATTGCTCTGTCACCGTTCCTCTTGCTACGAACATAGTTTTTCCCATTTCATCTGATACCATCATTTTCAAATGCAGCTTGTCCAAGAAAGGTTTTGTTTATGTCTTTATAATTGCCATATTAAAATCATCTCGAATTTATGAACTTCTAAAAATGTTGCAACTACCTTCTATATTAAAATAAAAATAACAGTATAAAGTAACTATAATGCTATATATCCTATGCTAAATTTCGTCTTCAGAAAGGGGTCAAATAAGATATATGTGACGCTCTGTTCAGCACTTGAAAAGTTTGGTGCTTTTCCCCCAGATTAAAATCATCTCGAAGTTGTGAAATTCCAAAAAATATCGCAACTACATCCTACATTAAAACCAGAATAACAATAAAAAGCAGCTGAAAAGCTATATAGCCTATGTTAAATTTCATCTTCAGAAAGGGGTCAAACAAGATACCTGTGACGTTGTGTTCAACACTTGAAAAGTTAGTCGCTTTCCCCCCAGATATATTATAAACTATACCAGTATCTCGCTCAATTAATCTATCTATCAATGGAGATGAGGTTGTCCATAGTGCTGCCTCTTCATATTTGTTCTTGCCACTCACAACCCTAACACCAAGCATTTTGGTTTTAATGTTTTATAACTCTGGAAACCACCATAGTCACAGGTTGAAAATAGGTTTGATAACTAGGAAGTATATACATACAAAAAATTCAATGTGAAGTTACAAGAGCACCACAAAGAAATGAAGTACATATCGTCCTGTTATTTTGCTTCTAAAATCTTCATCAAGAAAAAATCACCAAAAGAAAGTAGTTTTGTTTTTCTGACTCTTACCATTATTGTGAGACCCCAAATATTTTCCTCGGGTCTAATTAAACCCATTATCTAAATTCTGCACTTAGAGTGCATACAACTCTAATATTCCAGTATTTCTAGGCTACATCTGAACTTTTTCCCGAATGTAACTGAACCCAATATTATACCCAATAGGTTGTCCCTTAATATTATTAATGTGCTTGATAGTACACATTAGGGAAACACAAAAATATTTAACATGCTTTACAAGTGGCCAAATATGAACAAGGGTAATTTGGTCAATCAACCTAAAACAAGTAAAATAAAAAGAAAAAAACGTTTTTATTTTGAAAACACCTTTCATTTTTCTCTTGATGTTCTTGTTTTGGTTTCCTTGAAAGAAAAAGAGAAAGAACCTTGAAAGGAAATTAGTTGGAGAAGTTATAAATGATTGCTTTGAATTAATCAAAGGATTTTGTTGTGAATATTGATGGAATAACTCATTTTGTTGAGGTACAGGTACAAACATAGATGATGATATCTTGTTCATCAATGGATAGTTGCCAAGGTGATTGTTGGTGATGGGATGTGCTAGGGATAGTTGTTGCTATGTAACTCATACTATATATATTATCTAACTTACTGTTACATCTCGAGATAGTTACTGCCTTGGGTAAGCAGTTCATACTATATTACAGATTGTTGCTGCTACGACAAGCAGTTCATAAAATCTACATAAAGATGATTTCTATCAAAATAGGATAGTTCAGATCATCTAATAAGAGATAGTTACTACCAGAGAGGGTAGTTCATACTAACTAAACCAAAGAAGACGAACTATGGTCGTGCTTGATCCCTTCGAGCTACGAAGAGGGTACGTAGGCAGCCGCTCTGCAGTTCAACACAAGATTGTTAATATCATATAAAAGTATTGGTTGCTGCGCGGCAGTTCATACCATTAATTTGGAGATGATTGTAATCTTCTCGAGGTAGTTGCAGTCCAATTACTGGCTGTTCATACTACTTAGTGAGGTGATTATTACCATCCAAGGTAATTCATATCATCTGATAAATGTACAAAAGTGCGATAAGAGATGATTATTACCATACTAGGTAATTCATATCATCTGTCTGATACATGTGATAGAGATGATTATTACCATTCTAGGTAATTCATATCATTTGAGAAGGGATGGTTATTGCCTATAGTGGCAGTTCATATCATCCATCTAGAAATAATTACTAACTCTTTGAGTAGTTCATATCATTTGAAAAAGATAGTCGGTTGAGCTTGACCTAGTACTGTGAATTTCTAGGCCCACTGGGGCTCTCACATACATGTGGCTATCCGGAAGACCGTCGCTGGAACGGTGGTATACAAAGGGACCGATCATCCCCACCCGTCGCTGGAACGGTGTGTGTTGTCAGAACTGCTAGCTCCCACTTACGAATGGCAACCTGGAAGACCATTAACTGTAACGATAACCGTTAGCTTTAACGGCGACAAGAGAACCTCACAATAGAAGCGATGGAAATCATTTTTGTCGGACTCGATGACCCTTACGAAATTGTGGACTCTTTTGATATACCAGGGTATACGGTATGGGACGTATGCTCAGAAGGTCCCAATTGACTTCACGATGGATATCATGGGATTTCTTAGTACTATGGTGAAGGGAATATGATCAGAGAATCCTAACCCTCAAATCAGTGAGATTTCAGTTCAGTAGAGTCTCAGTATCTTAAGTTGGTTTTTTATAAGAGATGATTGGTAATTCATACCATCTGTTGGTATCGATAAATATCAGAAATGATATCAAAACTGTAAAGAAGTTGGAAGGATTCGATGACCCTTGAAATATAAAAGTTATGGTTGCATGCTTATAAAGAAATTTAAATTAAATCGATGAACAATTACTTGGTAAGATCGAATTGGTTCGAAAAATTTAAAGGTTCGGTTTCTCGAGTGGCGTATCGGGAAGTTGGAGCTGGCCTAATGAACCGAAACCCGACCCATTGGAAGCAAATATTTTCCGGTCCGTCACAATTATAGACATTCAAGATGAGTAGTAGAACCTTCAGAACCGAGCTATGTGGGGGATGCATGCAACTAACACATTTCTTGAGCTGCCTTGCAAATGATTTTCCCACATTGGAAGTCCCTTTTAGCATGATCAGTCCTAAAAATCTAGCTCAGACTTGAAGTAATGATTTCCTTCACAAATTTATACCTGCATAGTGTTGTATATGTGGTTAGAATCAAATTGTGTTTGTCTGATCAAATATAGAGAGAATATATATCCGTATATGCTGATTGTGACTTCCTATAACAAAATATTAACCGAAAAATTAAGGTGTTTGTCAGTTCGCAGGTGTAGATTGTAGCATTATTACCAATTTCTATTATCAGTATACTGTGTAATCTTGTAGAACTCACAATCTGAATATGTCTTAATGGGATCTGCATTAGATGCCTATGTTTTATACATCATATTTCGATGACAAAAAGAATATGAGTTTCTCTATAGTTCCCTTTTAGACAAAAAAATAGCATCCATTGCTCATGCACTCCTCTAAAAGCATAGCTCTCTCCTGATTTAGCTCAAGTGTATTTTCTCTGTGGCTCTCTCGAAAATCTCTGTTGCATAGTAATATAGGGAAAAGTAAAGTCCATCGTTTAAATCCAGACCGACCAATATAGTATACACATTATCCCAGATCTTATGTTGACATTCTGATGTGATTTGTAGACAGTGGTAAAAAAGAGTGTCGTTCACTCGGACTTGTGAAGACTGATTTTAGACTTAATCCTAATTTAGACTAGAAAATAAATAAAATATAATGACAAAATTATAAGGGATTGGGACTCAGGATTCCACCAATTTTCATATTCATGTGGTTCAAATATTAATTCTAGACAATTCTTGCTCATATAATAAAAGATAATGACTCTATTTCCTTGCGAAAGTAGATTTTTAAAACATGAGACGTAAATTATAAGCATGTCGCATCAAAAGTACTTACGACTAAGCATACACCATCAAACAAGATCACAACTAATTAAGAAAAATCATAAATCAAATTAAATTAATACAAAAGTCATAAAAGAATTAAATATATTTACCACACAATTGTGAAATATGACTTCCTCCATTGTCCCAGTATTAGGGTTTAGATCATCGTGCTCAAAATATTGTCAAAAGATTGATAAATAGCTCAAAAAGTACTTGAGAAGAAGAAAACAATAAAAATAACTGACACATCGAATTTAAACGTTTATAAATGTTACAAAGAAGAATGAAACAACAACAAATATAAGTATTTCTTTTCTATCGCTAAAAGGAATAGAAAAGATCATTTATTTTTTTTATGATGTTGTTCTTTGTTTTGCGACGAAGTTCTTCGTTTTTACGACGAAGTTCTTCTTTAAACCTTCGCTAACGGTTTCTTCCTCTTCTTCTCCATTTTTTTCATGAGCAGAACTCATTTTTTTCTGGATATTTTTTATAACTTCTTTGGCAGAGCTAGCCCCCCACAGTGATATCTTCTGACCTCATATTTATAATCAGCTACCTTTAAATCACTCCAAATCTCGAGAATCTTCTCAATCAATTGTAAAATCTCGGTACAAAATATTTGATACTCCCGGTCTTGATTTTTTCTCTTTTTTTTGATTTATTTCCCTATCACAGCTCTAGCAAATATCCTCCCAATCTTATTACACATATTTACAACAAATATAGCTCGAGAGAAAAACTCGTGATTAATCTTCCCGCTTTTGTTTAGTTTCCATCTGTTTTTATTTTCTACCAAATATTCACGAGATCTTTTCGAGTTTAATATTGTATACAAATCTTCTTTTGATAAGGCAAGAAAATTCTTGTCTTAAAAACCAAGGGATAACCTAAAATATCTCGTTTAATAACTTCACAAATTTGATGTTCGAGATAATAAAACTTCCCGCCAAGTTCAATTTCAAATAAGGAAGGTGGGTGCCTTTGTCAATTTTTCTAAGGTGACTTTATCAATTCCGATGGTGCATTTATAATTATCCTGGATGCTTTTAACACTTTTTAGTCGATTTTTCCACGATTATTTATTCTTCCAAAAATGCCTACAAACATAACCAAATAACATTATTAATACGAAAATAGAGCACTATGAAGACATGTAACCTCTAAAACAACTCGCAATATTAGAGTAAATGAGAGTTTACAAATTAAACCAGGCCCATACCTCTATCTTTTTGCTGACAATTTAATTTCCTTCTACTCGATCATCTATTTAGTGGAAGATAAAGACGGTAGATAACTGTTTTACACTAAACTAAGTTAGTGCAAAAATTATGGAATGATGATCATAATATGACTGTGATTGCCCTTGACCACTCTAATGAACGATCACACTTAGTCGCTTAGTGTAACTAACCCGGGTATTATTAAAGCTGCAGATGGCATCTTCAGCACCCCACTAATCGCTAAAATATATGAATGCAAATTTATATGTCATCAAATATTTACTGCAGCTTACACACCTTTGAGCCACATAAATTTTTGAATGTACTAATCTTGGCAGGTGAAACTCGATAGACCAAACCAATCATCTGCAAGCCAAGTCTGTAATGAGACCAAAATATAAATAAGCTTGGCCTATGTACCAAAAATATACAGCCATCCATGAGCCAAAGTCAGCATAAGGAATACATATCAAAGATAGGGAAATAATACATCTATTAAAATTCCATTTGTATTATACAAAACCAATATCATCTTAACAGTATAAACAACGAATTTTTGGTGCGTTGTTGTTGTGACTGATCAGTTCGCTAAAGTTTTTTTTCCATTAATTTCGGTAGCTGCTTTATTGTATTTTGGGTGTTGCTGGAAGTGTAGGAGGTTTAGTGAGAATAGTTGAGTGCTAACTGATGATGAGTCATAATAACAACACACCAAAAATTCGTTGTAGCAGATGGCATCCATGGATGAAGAGGAACCTTTTGTAGTTTGAAGAAAATACATGGAGAATATAGTGCTTAAGAGCAACACTGTGACCAAAACTACTACCAATTATTTGAATCCCAGAAGGGTTCAATTCCTGGAGCATTATATAATCAAACCCACCTTGCATCCGCACGGGCAAATTTGGCATCTCTATAACCTCATAATCTACAATTTCATAACCAAATAAAACTTTTAAGTTTCTGATTGAATCAGATATTGTTACAGTCATAGAAAATTTAAGAATATAAGCTGAACAACTGATGTAGAAGTAGACACCTACTCTAGCAGAAGAATAATCAATAAGAGAATATGAAGCACTATCACATCTAATATCCTGATAATCAAAAATTTCAAGGTTGGTGGAAGTCTAAGTTTTGATAGTTTATTTAGTTCGGTTAACATCAAGGGTCGCATAAATAATTAGCCACATATAATTATCAATTACTATTGATTTGACGATGACAATATGTGGGTATCGAATTAGATATAATTTTTATAAACATGCTTATTTTAAGACCTTAAATAACGACAAACGCCAGTTGAGTTTGCAATTTCACACCATGGTCATGGGTTAATAACAAAGCCGCAACCAAAATTTCGGATTTTCTAACATGTGACACAAGTTCTATTTATTGATCCAGGATATGGGCTCTCATTCTTTTATATTTCTTATTTAAAAGTACAAGGCATAATAATCTAAACACCACCATAATAAAATTTGTTGGTTATGCAATAATAAAATAATGAAAACAAATGATGTTAACGTTAAATAAAACTTCTGAAATTTAAACACTGATTTGAGGGCAGAGTCACTTGATCATTAAACTTTCCTTAACACAATAGTTCCCCGGTACGCCTAAAAAATGAGTGATGTTAAACACCCAATAATGAAGTTGTGTCTAGGATAAAACTGTCCGATACAAGTATGGTATAGCACTACAATACTTGCCCACTCAAACGAACTCAACAACAAGATGAAGGAAATAAATAAACAAGCAAATGCACAAGCAAAACAAGAAGACGGGAAAGAGTCAGGGGTAGTAGCCTGCTCTGGGATGAGTTGTAATAAAGAAAATACTTTTCTTTTATAGGCGAAAAAGAAGAGAGAAATCAGTCCAGCAATTAATTCTGTGGCGACATAGTGTTGTAAATCTGTGTCGACACATGTTTCAAATGAAATTATATTCACCGGGACAGACGCCCCCATTAAGACAAGATTTATTTTTTTAAATTAAATTCGTTAAAGAAATAATTCAAAAGTATTTTTTATCCAAAAAGATAAGTCTTGTTTGACCCACACCCACACCCGAACCAGAGCCCGGCCCGCCCGACTGGACGGACGGCGGCGGCGTGCGTGCTTCGGTGCGAAGCAGCGCGCTTGTGTGAAATGTGTGGTTGCACCAACTAAACCATTGCCTAAGTCCTCTCCCCCACACAAAAGTGTGTTGACCCGAAGGGCTACTCTTAGATGGAATTTTCTTAGTAATATGGAGAGGCATCATCTTTAATTTCTCCTATGTGGGAATAAAGGTTTCATTCAAATTTGTGAAAATGAGTTAGTGTCATTTTCTCCAACACTCCCCCACATGAATGAAAAGCCGATAAAAAATCAGAAAGCGAGAAATACCACTATAGGCAAGAGGTGTCCATAAAGTCTTGAACCATTGCTTAGTGAGAAATTACCGGAACTACTTGATAGACACTGAACTCGATGTCTTTAACTGCCATCGTATGGTGTAATTCATCAATAACTTCCACGCGTGATATCACTTTAGGTGCTTTCAAGTTCGTGTCGTTGTGTCCATTTTGTCCATGAACGTATCCCATTTCTCAGAATGCTCTATAGAATCAGCTCCATTCTCATAGGAAGCGACCCACTTCCACATTCAGATAGGTGAATTCCATCAAGAATGTTTACTGCTACACCCCACTTCAATCTTAAATTCAAACTATAAAACTCATTAAGACTTAATAAAAATTCATCCTTCACATGTTGTCACACTATCACGTCTACACCATAGGGAAGGGACAAATAATAAAATTCTACAATAGTGTTTTCTTTAACCCACCACAAATTAGTTGTCTCATTCAAAACCTTGATCTTGGGATCTTCAGTCAGCAAGGTTAAGTATCCTTCATGACAAGTTTATTTAATGAGCTTAGGCCCCATCCCCCTTGATGCATTACTAACTATCTACTTGGACAAAACTTTCGTCAAAGGGTCCACGATGTTCTCCTTAGACCTCACAAAGTCAACAGAAATACGCCAGTTGAGATTAGTTGTTTCAGAGAATTATGTCTTCTACAAATGTGTATAGACTTCCCATTATAGTTGTTGTTTTTAGCATTAACTATTGCAGCTTGACTATCAAAATGTATAAATATAGACGGCACAGGCCTATGCCAGAGAGGAATGTCTTCTAAAAAGCATCTTAGCCAAACGACTTCCTCTTCTGCTTTATCTAACGCAATAAACTCTGATTCCATAGTGGATCGAGCTATACATGTCTGTTTGGAACTTTTACAAGATACAGTCCCACCTACTAGAGTGAAAACATATCCACTTGTAGACTTACACTCCTCTGAATCTGATATCCAGTTTGCATCACAAAACCTTCAAGGACGGAAGGGTACCTCTCATAATTAAAAAAAAAAGTCAAAGTGTACTTCAAGTACCTCAGCACTCTAATAAGTGCATCCCAATGCTCCTGCCCCGGATTACAGGTATACCTACTCAACCTACTCACAACATAAGAAATGTCTGGTCTCGTACAATTCATCAAATACATCAGACTTCTTATAACACGTGAGTATTCAAGTGGTGAAACTCTATTACCCTTATTCTTTTTGATTCTACAACAAGGATTATACGGAGTACAAGCAGGTTTATGCATATCTAATATGCGACACCTGAGTAATTTAGGATCATCACCAAAAAGAACCAAAAGTTTCAGTAAATGGATGATTTATAATGATTAAGATAAATAGAAGAACGAATTTTAAGGAGAAATTTATTGCCTACTGAAATCTGTTGAAAGAACATAACCAAGCTATTCAAAACAAAACATATCACAAAACTAAAACTTTGTTTTTTACCTTTCTCCCTTTTTCGAGCTAAACTCCACCTCAAGTTTCAAATATATCTTTTTTAACTACTTAATAGCCGGGTCATTGCTGGGGTGAGCTTTCGACACAAATACAATAACCATTCTCTTTCATCATTTTGCACAATCAACTGTAGACGTGGTTTTAAATTGTTTTTGAATTCATCAAAATCCCGTCAAGACAAAGATAGTCTACTTTAATGTATTGATAGTAAGAAATAAAAAGAAAGATGATTCATTAACACAAACTCATAGGAAATGGAACTAAAAGGAGCTATAAAAAAAATGCAAGGATTAACACCTACGCTGGCTTTTCCTCCTTTTCTTGTTCTTTTTCTAGCTCAAATTCCTCGGGCACAAACCTGTTAACCATAGAATAATAAATGACCAATCAATACAGAGTCTTCTTCCAGAAAATCAACCGAAAGCATATCTAGTTCTTGACACCCAAAACAATAATAAAAAACAAATAATCACTAAGATATAACAATAAAAGAAATCAGGAATTCTTAAAAATCGAAAAAAATACGAAAACAAAAGAAGAATAAAATTATCATAAACCCTTAAACTTTGTAAAAACCAATGACTTCACGGATATCAACAGGTAGTTTACCTGCTGTAGACTGCTCACTGTTACAACAAATTGATCAAATCAAATGAAATAAGTAACACAAAATACTGAATTACTCTCTTGTCGCCTACAAATTCAAGACAAAGACAAGTCATTAACAAATAACAATATGAAAACGAGGTACAAAATAATCCTAACATTTATATTGTCGTTAAATAAACCAAAACCACAATAATATAAATCAAAGAGATTACTACCAAAAACAAAATCAGAATAATTAATTAAACCTAAAAACAACAAAGATAATTAAAGATCAAAGAGATTACCACCAAAAACCAAATCAAATCAGATGAAACAAACAAACTCATTATTCTTATTAGTATCTCTCCACCTGCAAAACTAAAACAAAAATAAATCATCAACAAATAGTTTAAAAAGAGAAAACAATCAAACACAAGTCGATATAAAAAAAGAGCGCACAACTCTGTTGTCATTGTAGTGAGGGAAGAAGATTAGGGTTCGAGAGATGAGAGAAGAAAATAGGTGAAATGAATAAAGAAAATATCGTATTCTTTATATACGGGTTCCTAGATGCAAGATAAAAAAATTAATGGTGAAAGATTTTAAAAAATCGTGTAAATCCGGTGTAAACATATGAAATAAATTTCTAGTCCTCCAAACCAAATATGGACCATCCAATGGCTAGAAAACGAAATATGTGAGAGTCGTCCGTAGGGCAGGTAATAACGACACACCCACCCCGCACCACACATTCCACATCAACGCACCATAACACTGAATTCCATCCAACACACGAATATCTTCGCTCTAAACCAATGAGGATGTGCGGTTACGCTCACCAACCAATGAGAGAGAGGATAAACTCCATCGGTGCTAATTTTATTCTGGAGTGAGGGATGATATTGAGTATTTAGGTTGTTGATTTCTATGATATTAAATATAAACATGAATATCAAAAGGGTAATTTTATAAATATTTCTTGATTTTTTGATAATTATCAACTTTTATGGAATACAAATTTAAAATGAAAAGATCAGCTATTATGAAACAGAGGAGAGCATAATATTAAGAAAAAATTGTATCAAAAAAGTTGGATTTTTTAGTAAGTTTAAAACATTTTTAGAAGATAAAAGATTTTAACGGGTACCCGATCCGACAAATACCTTGGTATTTTATCAGTTCCGGTTCTGGAACCGGCCATTGACAGCCCAGTCCCAGTGTACTAGATTGGGTTTCCATAGGCACAGACCCACACTAGTGACTAAACTAAGAAGGCTAATTTAGGGGCTCCTTGATTTATAGAAGGGCTCCAATGTGAGGTAGGGTGACCCAAAAATGCGTTAAGGAGTGCCCTAGGGGCTCCAATCTCATATGTTAAATGTCCATATTACTCTTCTATCAATTAAAAAGTCTAATTTGCCTTTCAATCAATTAAAACCTGAACCTAAACAAAACCTTTCTAAACCGTAAACCTCAAAATTTCTTTCCAACTTCTCTATCACTGTCATATCTTAACTTCTCCATCAGTTTCCCAACCATAAACCCAATTTATCCATCGAAATTCATCGTCGATTCGAAAAATTCTTCATCGATTAAACTCCAAAAATCGTGATGAAGAATCATACTAAAGGTGTAGAAGGTAGTAGTGATGCCAACCAGAATAAAACTTTTCAACCTAATCAAAAGATTGAAGAACAAATCGGTGGTGACAATCAAAATCAAACTCCGAAACAAATAATGGTGTATCTAAGGTATTGAACAAAACCCATGTTATTTTTAGAATCCAAAAGTGATTGATTGGCCTGTTTGATTGATGTTTTTGTTAAAAAAAATTGGTTACAAAAGAATTTACGGTTGGGTTCGATTGGAAAACCCAACCGTAAAACAAAGGGTAGGAGATGAAGATTTTTTTTTTTTTTGAATTTTACGGTTGGGTTTTTCTCAAAACCCAACCGTAAACAAATTTGCACCAATTTTTGAACTTGAATTTTACGGTTGGGTTGGATTCATTTTTCCAACCGTAAATATTTCTGTGTATGTAAATTTTTTTTGTTGTGGATTATTTACGGTTGGTTTCGATTGGAAAACCCAACCGTAAATGCTTCTGGTAAGTTAAATTTTTTGGTGAGGATTATTTACGGTTGGGTTGGAGTGTCAATTCCCAACCGTAAATTCTCCTGTGTAGGTGATGTTTATTATTTACGGCTGGGTTCTATATGTGAAACCCAACCGTAAAAAGTTCTGAATTTTCAAATTGAAGTTGTTTGAGTTGAATTGCTTGGAAATTATCTAACTTGTATTGCTTGTATGTTGTAGGAAACATAAGAAGAATAAGGGTAATAATTTAACACCTATTTCTCACACTCCAACCCCTCGCCACGGAGTTCATTTAGGGGTAGATAATAGAGGCTTGAGAAAGAGAAATAAGACGACTTTTGAGGTAGGGGGTGGTAATTCTCCTCAACTTGCACAAGAGGAATATAATGTTTTCAAAGACTTGGAAGATCTACCTGTGTTCAGTGGAGGTGCTCTTGTGATTAGAGAACCACCACAAGAGCAACAATGTGAGGAAGAAGAGACGGACAAAGAATAATTTGTCCCTTAAGGCAAAGGTAAAGAAATTGTTATTGGTTCTACTGAACCAAGAAGGAAGGAAAAAAAGCCAAAGAAGCATCCAGAACCGAAAGGGAAGCATATTCCCAAAGGCAAAGACGTGTTGTGGCCTAAGAAGAGGAATGGAAGACCTTGGGGTGAGGCCCCAGACAGGTCTGCTATATTATTTGGTTATCCCCATTCATGGGCTGCCAAAGTTGCTGAGACGAGGGTATTAATCTAAAAAATTCTCTTGTTTTGTTAAATTTCCGTTAGTTTAACGTCAAGTTAAAAAAATTGTTTTCATTCTTTGTAGGATCATACACAGGCGATCAAGAAATTGGTTTGTCAAAGGGCTCAACATTGACCCTTAGCTGAAGAATGTACAGCCGTCCAAGTTCTCATAAATGGTACCGGGTTAGCTCCCGGAATTACCAATTCGATGTTGGAGTATGACAGTGTCACCTGCACAGCATTCAGGGAACGTTATTGGCCTGAAACCGATACGTTTCATCTCCCATTCGGCGAGATGACAATAACGTCGGATGATGTCCAGTCAATTCTTGGCTTGCAAGTTGAACGTAAATCTGTGTATGAAGATTTTGACAACAACATGTCATGGAGTGATCTTTGTGTCCTTGTCAAAGATACACTTGGATGGGAGAAAAGAGAAGTCGAATCAGAGTTTAAATTGGCTTGTGGAGATAAACCGGGGGAGGCAACGAAGAAATGTCTAGGTATGACCAAGAAGATCTTGTTGCGCAGTCTCAGGGAGACGTTTGGAGGAACCCGACAGTTGGAAAAGGATGGGGTCGTCATAGATAAAACCAGAGCTATGCTAACATCTAAAGCGTATCTGCTATATATGCTCGACACTATCTTCTTTGCTGACAACTCAGGAAACAGGGTCAACGGTCACTTTCTACAGTGGTTGACGGATGATCTCCAGAAGACGCATGAGTACTTATGGGGAACTGCCAGCCTGGCTTACCTACTTTCCAACCTTAGAAAAGCTTCGAGGGTTAGGGGAACTGAGATTGCCGGGAATACTGGTCTTCTTCAGGTAATTTATTGTTGGAATTTCAATGATTAATTTCAGATTTTTTTTTTGCGCATTATCTTATATTAGTATTTATTATCTTCATAGCAGTGATGGTACTGTACCTACAGGAGAAAAAAATTCATCTTCACCGGTACTCAGGCAACGCATAAAAAAGTGCAGATAACAAAGATGAGAAGTGAAATTGATGCTTTCACCGTTGAAGATGTTGTTTTTGATCCTTATATGAAGATTAACATAGATGATGATGGATATGTTGAAGATTTACGTCAATTCTCGGACGTGGCAGGCTACGACGGGCCTTTGTACCATCTGTTTGGGTTCGTGATGTGCAACCCCCGTCGAACTCTTCGCCAATGTGGTTATGTCCAAACCAAGGTAACACACGAAGCTTTTAAATTGTGTGTGAATGGCTCGATGATCGAAGGCCCAAGCATCGTGCTCAACTACAACCCAACACCTTCGGTGGCGGTTTGGAACAACCGCTATCAACCGGATTACCAAATCCAAATGCAGGAGGCAATTTCATCTTCGGGCACAAAAGAGGCTGCAGAAGATTACTTGGATTAGTATCGTCATTTTGGTCATCCAAATGTCATTAACATTGATCCAGAAACTATGAAAATACTTCAAAGGGGTGAAGGAAACAACACAGAAGATGGTTTTTGGAAGAAAGCATATTTCAATTTGGTACGTAAATTACTTTTGTTATTAATGTTTTTAAGATTTATTACTAAAGACTCAACCAACTTTTATTTTCATATATGAATAGAAAAATAAGGTGAAAAAGAAAGCACTTGCATTGGCAGAGTCTATCACTCCATGCCTAAGTAGAGTTGATGTGACGACATCTGACCAATTGAAGAACCTGCAAGCCAAAATTGGGAAGCTTCATGAAGCCGACGAAGATGAGACGACAAGAAATTTAAAGAGGAGTAGAGCCGGTACAAGAGATGCGACTACTAGCCGAAGAGAGCCGCAACCTAGTGATGAAGAGACACATGATGAAGACGAGGATGTGCAACATGGTGCTCGTATTCGTGGCGGTCGTGCTGGTGCTCGTACTCGTGGTGGTGGTGATGTTCCTCGTACTCGTTGTCCTAAGAGAAAAAAAAGAGCTCGTCAAACTCATCGACCTACCCCTCCTCCTTCTCCCTAACTCTATGTTTACAATTGCGTCAAACTAAGGTTTTTTTTCTTTTATGGGTGAATTATAACTTTACTGTGAATGTATGAAAAAGATTTTATCTTTAAATTTGTCTAGTTCATGTTTATTTTACAAATATTTCAAGTTGGCAACCAAGCAAAGGAAAAAGCAAGTAAAAAAACAAAAAAAAAAAAATCAGGTTTACGGTTGGGTTTTCAGCCAAAACTCAACCGTAAATATGAAAGGATGTTTTATGGTTGGGTTTTAAGCCAAAACTCAACCGTAAATATTCCTGGATCATCCAAAATTGGATTCTAGTACTTGTGTTGTTTTCGGTTTTTGTTTGTTT
>JAJJMC010007837.1:2408714-2419594 GCA_023531435.1 Papaver californicum
ACCCAATTTACCTTCAATCTAGTTAAAATGATTGAATAAGTTTAAAATTTTGATTTTTAAACCCCAATTTTACCTTAAACTCAATGCTCCAAAAGATGTTTTACGGTTGGGAAGCCTAAACCCAACCATAAATTTTGGATGAAATTGTAAACTAAAATTGGTTTTTACGGTTGGGTTTTTTGGCAAATTCCAACCGTAAATCATCTCGGATAAGATTTTTTTTTAGATTATTTACGGTTGGGGTCCGATGCTAAAACTCAACCGTAAAACTGTTACGATTTGGTATTCATCCATTGTTCTTCTGTTTACGGTTGGGTTGGGAAGAACACCCTACCGTAAGTAGCTTTTACGGTTGGGTTCGACATGAAAACCCAACCGTAAAATTCTCTGAATCAAAAATAAATCATCTTTTTGTCCGTAATTTCATCCAATTTGAGCCATTAAAGACCAAGAGTTTAAGTTAGATGTATCTCAGTTATGCTCTGGTTGATTGAATCAAAATCTAGAGTTTTAAAAAAAAACCTACAAAATTATCTTACATTTCTTCTAATTTTTCTTCCCACCAAATAAAAAAGAAAAAAATTTGAAATAATTGATTAAGTTTAAGATTATTTTCGATTAATCATGATTAGCTTAATCTATTAGCTAATTAGTTTTACTAACTAATCAGGGGTATTTTAACCATTATAAAAATATGATGGATAAAGGGTTTTTAAATTTTACTTAAACTCTATTTCGTTTTATTATGGAAGTCCCTCTACAAACATAGAAACCCCTAAATTAGCCTTCTAAACTAAGCATATATTGGTCTTTTCATCGGTCTCACATCGTATGTCCTTTTGTTTTCTCTATTCATTTCTGCTTTATTATTTGTCCATAAACCCTAATCACAACTTCTTCTTCTTCTATGTCCTTTAATCAATTTCTTTACATCACAAGCATCAGTTCAATCCCATCTGCATCATTCATTCATTCTTTGATTGAAATTCATTGTTGTTGTAATAATAATGAAAAGAAAAACATCTACAATTATCAGTTTAATACCTAAGTCCACAAACTCTCAATCAAATCTCAATTCAATTTACATTAATTTCATAAATAAAGTTAAGACCTTTAGAACTGTTTCTGCTGAAAGAATTAATTATGAAACTCAACCCAGTAATAATAACTCACATGGTTCAGAGGGAGGAGGAGATCTTCAGCAGTCTACAGCTGCTGGTTTTGACACACCAAAGGCTTACAGAGGTAATCCTAATGACAATAACCAACTTCAGAATAATATGTTGTATCAAAATGAGTTGCGCAAGAACCCCAATTCTTCATATTTTCAAAATAATTACGGTAGGAATTTCCAACACAACCCTAGTGGGTATCATCATCAGTTACAGAACATAAATCCTAATGGGTTCAATCCAAATGAGTTGCAGCATAATGCTAATCAATGTTACACTAATAATTCAAGAGGTTTTGAACAAAATCTAAATAGTCATTATAGAGAGAATTCTGCTCCACAGGGTCCAAATGAGTCTTCCTGCGGAGAACATTTGCCGAAACCTAATGGGTATCATCAGCCGGTCACCAATCTAAATTATGGGCAGTTCCAACATAATTCAAATGGGTATAACAAAGAAACGGATTTTTGGGGACAAAATCGATTGCATTCGGAGATGAATAATGTTCATTCAAAATCTTCAGTGAGTAGTGTAGAGTCTGAAAGTGAAGTGAAGTATAATGGTACTCTCGAGAAGATGGATGGTTTCTGTAATGAGGGTAATGTGAAGGAAACTATGAGGGTAATGAACTTGCTATATCAACAGGGTATTGAGATTGGTTTGCTCCGGTATTGTCAGTTGATGAAGGTTACTGGGGAAGTTGTTGCTAAAGAAGAGGCAAAATTGATTCATAATCATCTCATGAAGACAAAGCTCTCTTTGGAAATTACTGTACAAAACAAGGTACTAGAGATGTATTTGAAATGTGGTTTAATGTCTGATGCTCATGATTTGTTTGGAAAAATACCTGCTCGAAATCTGACTTCTTGGGACACCATGATAGTTGGTCTGGCAGAAAATGGATACGGAGAAGACGCAATTGATGTGTTCACTGAATTTAAGGAGGCAGGAGGAAGACCCGATGGCCAAATGTTTCTTGGGGTTTTTTACGCCTGTAGTACCCTTTGTGACATTAATGAAGGAATGTTGCACTTTGAGTCAATGAGTAAAGTTTTTGGTATTGCACCCACAATGGATCATTATGTGGGTATTGTGAAAATGTTGGGAAGTGCAGGATACTTAGATGAGGCTTTCGAGTTCATTGAAAATATGCCAGTTGCACCAAGTATTGATGTTTGGGAAACTTTGATGAAACTTTGCAGAATTCATGGGAATCTGGAAACTGGGGACCTTTGTGCTAATATCGTTGCTCTCTTAGACCCCTCGCGGCTAAATGTTGAATCGAAGGCCGGTCTTGTGCCAGTGAACCCCTCTGATTATGTAATAGCTGAGAAGAAAAAAAAGTATCTAGGTCAGGAACCTTTAGGATTACTTAGTAAGGTTAAACAGTATAGGGCAGGGGATACATCCCACGCTGATAATGACCAAATATATACCCATTTGAATGCGCTGAGTGTACATATGAAAGAGTGTGGTTATGTACCTGAGCTTAGGTGTGCATTGCATGATGTGGATGATGAAAGTAAAGCTACAGGACTTCTCGCTCACAGTGAAAAATTGGCTTGTGTTTCTGGTCTCTTAAGTAGCCCTGCTCGCAGCCGTATGCGGATAATCAAGAATCTTAGAGTCTGTGTGGACTGCCATCATGCATTGAAGATTATCTCAAAGATTGTTGGAAGGCAAATCATTGCTCGCGATGCCAAGCGGTTTCACCATTTTGAGGAAGGGGTGTGTTCTTGCAACGATTTTTGGTAAAGCGGTAGTAAGAGATTTGAAGGTATTAAATCCTAGTTATGATCCTTCTCAAAGCTAACTTAATATAAAATTTGGTGCACAGTATGATTGTGCAATAATTCTTATTCTTACCTAATTTAAAGGATTATTTTTATTATCATTATTACAGGAGATTGGAGTTATGAAATTGCAATATCAGGTTGATATCCGTTAAACTCATAGCATAGCTCAATTAGTTATTTATGGATTTCCAAGTTTTCAGAACATTGTACAATATGACTCGTGGCTGGTTGGATTCTGCACCAGGATTCGTTAACATGAGATATATTTTTTGCATTTGCATTGATCAATCATTGATTCTGTTTTGATGTTAATATCCGGATATTTAGAATTGCAGTCAAGTCAAATATGAATTATCATCATTGTTTACTCTGTACTTGCCAGATGTTTATTGTAAACACTTGATTCTAGTTTGAATCAACATATGGGGTTTTACAAACTCACGAACTTGGATTGTGCTTAATCAAAGTCACAAATGAGACAGAAATATGATCCCTGCCTTTCTTACTTAAGTAATCATCATATTCAATTGTCATTTGGTTCTGCCAAAAATTGTGCCAGCCATTTATTTGAATTCCACTGCTTCCTTTGCTTTTTTAACAAAAGAAACCACTGAGACACTTACATATTATATTATGCAACTACTGGCATCATAGTATCTAGCTCATCTGTTGCTTTTACCATGTGTGCTTTGTATAAGATGGACATGAGAAACCCTTGTATGTATTGAGAATGGAGCAATGACTGCATCTCTTGCTGTGTGTTTGTGCAGTAATCCAGCTTAAAGGATCAATTCTTGTAATGACCAGGATTCTGTGATGATCTAGTCCTCCACTTCTGTTGTTACGTGCATTCTATTAAAGAAGAGAAATGATGAAGAAACTGAAGAGTGGGTAATTTACATCCTTGTAGCTGTTTCATTTTCTGTTACCTGTGGAGTGTATGAATTTATCAGTACCTTTTTTATTCACAGTGGGTATTTTATATGAGGTATGTGAAGCTTGGCAACATTAATACTCGGTCCCTTTAATGGACGAAAGAATGATGTAGGGAAGGCTGAATATACTCACCCAAACTGTTACATAGGTGAGATTTAAAGCGTACAGAGAAAACAGTTGCTGCAAAAGTGATGCGTCGGCTTTTCAAGTGCTTAAAGCAGGTTTAAAGCAGGAGAAATTCCACGGAAAGAGCAAGGATGAGGTGATTTGGGAAGCTAGCAAATACAATGGGTTGAAAGTTATGTGAGATGTCATTAAATATTACCTTGTTAGTGTAATTCACAAAGAACTATAAAACAGACTTGGGTGCTTTTCGGGGACCTGGAGCATTGGATGTATTATTAGATAATGTTTCATCAAGGTTGTTCTGTAAGACTGTAGCCGTTGTTTAAAAGACTGAAGGTGTAAAGCAGTAGAAGTGTGCTTCTTTCACTTTTTATCATTATTATCTGGATTATTCTAGAGTGGTTCTTACAATATATCAGCCCATGACCCATCGTTTTGTGGGCACATGTCATATACACATACACCAGTAGCCGGTATTACAAGGGTTCGCACCCTCAACCTCCCCTATGGAGAGGAAGATCAGTGGTTCCTAAATACATCTGGTGGGGTTAAGATTTTTCACATCGATTGAGAAATCTTTAATCACAGAAACCAAGAAAGGATGAATGGGAGAAAGGAAACTAGGAAAGGATTCAACAAACACATTCTGCCTATATTGATCCTGCAATAAGAGCAATTGGCTGTTGAAGTAGAGTCATTTGTTGTTCCAAACGCATATCAAACATCAAGAGATGCGCATGAAAAGTATTGATGTCCATTTCATCAACTTTGTTTGTCAACATCAATCGAAGCTTTGGAAACAAGATTTGCTCCACAAACAATAGCTCATCAAATGCATCTCAAAAGAGAATTGCACAATCTCAGTAAAGGTAATAAATCAATGCATTAGAGAAGTAATCCTGCGTTGATTTATTACTTTTACTGAGATTGTGCAATTCTCTTTTGAGATGCATATGATGAGCTTTTCTTTGTTGAGCAAATCTTGTTTCCGAAGTGTTGCACACTTCCTTCGATGTTGATAAGCCAACAACACCGGTCATTACTCCTTTTGTTAGTGAGGATAACATCATTACTATTTGGTCTTGTTCCTCGTGATTTTCAAGATTGATTGCATCTGAACTAGGGAGGGTATATGGGGTTTTTTCTAGGTTCCATCAACGTAACCTGAAAACTTGTAACCTTTCAGGAGAGTTTGAACTACGTCTTCCATTTTAGTAATTTGCTTTATTAAGTTTGATATTGATTAGGTGGTTGATATATAATTGGTGAAGAGTCGTAGTATTGGCTGCCATCTGAGGTGGAAGATAATTTGAGTGATACCAACTTAAGAATAGAATTGTAGGAAACCTTCTACATTTTTTTTGGAGATGGATTCAGCTTTTATATATATTCCAATTTACATAGACACATGATTATAAGTTCAATATTATTATAACCAGGCGTAACATTAGATGGAGAAGGAATAGATAGGAGAGAAATACTAGGACTCTTTCTTTGAATCCGTTAATAGAGAAATACTTGGTCTTTTGGTACGCGTATCATTGACAAACCCTACCAGAAGAATGTCGGTGTAGAGACTGCGGTCGAGGCCTTGCGTAATATGTATGACGAAAAGCAGAAGAAAATGGAGGGTAAGATGAAGAAACACTTATAAAATCACTAAAACCCCAAAAAGAATTAATTTTGAACCCTATTATTAGGACTGCAGTCCTTGACTTACAGGGGCTTAAGACGATAAAATAGGATCATATTGAATCCAATCTTAATATCTCTTATCCTAGTAATTTTCATAATACCTAGACTACTCTAGATTAATTAGTGTTAATACAAAACTAATTAATACTTAGTTAGTTGATTAGATTAAGATTTAGTTAAAAGTAAATGAAAATCTAAAATCAAACATTTTCATTATCTTTTGGAGGGAGAAGAAGAAAAAAAAGAAGAAGTGATTTTATTTTTTAACCTAGAATTTTGATTTCAACACCAAATGAGTGATCCTAACAAGAGTTATGAGGTAGGTGAATCCCTTCTTCTAAATCAAATAAGATATTCATACAACAAAACAATGATCCAGAGATGACTAATTTTCTAGATAATCAAGAGTTTTTAACCCAAACTCAAGAATATGAACCTTGCTATGATTTTGAAGATCCAAGCCAAGAATATGAAGAAAATGAAGCTCAAACTAGTGAGGTATACATCTAACTTAACTCCAATATTGTTTTTGTTGCATGTAATTGCTTAAAGTACGTAAAAAGTTTGATTTTTTTCGCTGCCAGAAAACCCCCAAATCCCAGACGTAGGCTACTTACGGCTGGGAAATCATGGTTTCCTAGATGTATATATTATACATGGTTGGGAAAAGATGAACTCCCATCCGCAGAAACAATATACGGCTAGGTCGTGCCCACGTGAACCCAGCCGTAGGTGCATGGGCATATTAAATGCTATTAAATGTTATCCACTACGACTGGAAAAGATGGTCGTAAACCAAAATCAGGGTTACTTACGGTCAGCATATGTAATATAGATGGCCGTAGAATATATTTACGGCTGAACTTGCCAACCTTAATAAAAACTCAGGTTAGGTTACGGCTGACATTTGCATCAAATTACGGTTATGTTATAGTTTCGACCCAGCTGTAAATTGGGTCTTGAGATGGTTTTGAATGTTTTTCTTATGTCTATGTTTCATTTTTCTTAGATGGAGCCCATAATTGAACCAATGGAAGATCAAAAGTTGAATGCGGATACAATTGATCACTATGCAAATAATTATGAATGTGTACATATAGACGATGAGGAGAAATGGGCTCGAGAACAAGGGTTGAAAAAGATGTGTGTTATAGTTAAAAACAATCAAGTAAGACCCACCTCCTTTCAAATGGTTTGGGAGAGTAGTGTCAAGTACAAGAGTCATCAACGAAAGGATTTTGTGTATAAACCAAAGAGCACGAGGAACAGGGGAGTGCATCGTACAAAGAAGTGCAATTTCCCTTTTAAGCTTCAATTTAAGTACAACAAGTTTAAGAAAGTGTGGTTTATGCTTGAGGTGGTATCAGGATTTCATAACCATCCAATCCCAGAGAGTTTGATCAACCATCTTTATGCGGCAAGACTCAACCCCAAAGAGATGGAGCTAGTAGATGTGTTGAGTCAACAACGTGCAAGACCTATTGATATCTTTGTGGTATGAAGACATTAAACAAGAATAACTCATCTACCTTGACGACCATGTACGATGCAAGAGAAAAATTGAGAAGTGAGCAATGGAAAAATAGAGAACTTATGCAACAATTATTGTATTTGGGGGAAAAGTCGAACTACACGGTAGTGCATGAGAAAAACGAGAATTAGGAAGTGATATATCTTTTGTTGGCTTATCCGGAGTTTGTAACATTGACAAGATGCTTCCATCAAATTCTTTTTATGGATTGCACATATAAAACGAACAAGTACAAGATGCCGATATTGAAATTTGTCGGAAAAACATCCACGAAGTCGCCTTTTAACGTTGTGTTTTTTTTTTACAAGATGAGACGAAGAAAAGTTACATGTGGGCATTACAAAAGGTAAAGTTATTCCACAAAGATGGCTATACTCCCAAGGTGGTGATTACGGATAATGAGCAAACATTGATGAAGGCGATATAACGTGTTTTTCCCGATGCACATCATCTTCTATGCACGTTTCATATATGGAATAATATCCAAACCAATTGCAAGAGCAAAATCATACCACCAAGGAAAACCAAGATGGCGAAGATTAACCAACTAATGGTAGAGAAGCAACAAGTGGAGAAAGAAAAATTTGAGCAAAGCGACAAAGTAGCCAAGGTAAAACGGGCTAGTTTTAGCTTAGAGTGGGATACTTTGACATGATTGATTAGGGAAGAAATTTACTTTCAAAATGAGTATATGCTAATGACCCATTAGGATAGCTACCCGGATGTTCTAGAGTATTCGAAGAAACACTTGTTGGATCCCCACAAAGAAAAGTTTGTTAGCGCGTGGGTAAACAAACATAAACACTATGACAACCAAGCAACTAGCACGGCCGAGTAATCTCACAATTTATTTAAGAGTAAGATAAATGGGTGCGATGGTGGATTTGTTGTGTTATTCGATGCCATGGAAGACTACTTCAAGCGTGATATCCAACGAATCAATGGGCTCTTTGAATTTAGCCGATCCAGAAAGCATGTTGTCTATTTGAACAACCCTTAACTACGAGGAATAACATATTATTTCTCTCATTGGGTCGTTGAGAAGATAATGGGCGAAGTTGATGAGATGAAAACTCCCATTCCGGGTGAAGAGTGTATTTGTCCCAACATGTCGGCTTTGGGACTTCCATGCCAGTATGTGATAGCTAGGTACGAAGAACAAGTGATCCCAATTGAAGATGTGGATCCTTTTTGGAGACAAATTTCATTCAACATGATCCATTACCAAATGAAGGCTTAGGTGATATGTTTTGTGATACCGAAGCTCACAAGAAATTGTTTGACAAGTACGCTTCATCGAATCCGTCCCAAAGATAAATTTGGTTGTACGGGTTGTGGAAATTTAATCGCCCTTTCACTAGAGACGATATTATGGAACCGGATAAGAGACAAGTAAAAAGTAGGCCTAGTACTAAAAATACAAGGAAAGAAAAGAGAAAGGATGCGAAGAAAATAGTCCAAGAGAATGAAAAATTGTTGAAAAAGAATGCAAAAATGGGAGTTTCAAGTCAAAGAGAGCTTTCGGTTTTGAGCACTTGAGAACATTGTATGAGGAGGAGGATGTGAAAGTAAAAGGTACGGCTACAAACAAACGTGGTCGGAGTCCAACGAAAGAAAGCGGACCAAGCGTTAGAAATGTAAAGGGAAAAGGGTCAGAGCTTTTCTCCCAAGGAAGTTCAACCATTAAAGTTGATTCTTCTAAAATTGGTATCAAAGAATTAGCAAGAAGGATGTTTGATGTTAAAGGAAAAGCTCCGGCGGTTAAAGAAAATCCGGTAGTGATAGCATCAAATTGTAAGAAGGAGACGGTTCGTATCGTAAGAAGAACGATGGTTGCCCCCCCAAGAGATGATTGCCTTTGGGTTCCGAACTCAATATGGGCAAGGAGCGTTGTTCTTTGCGAGGTCTCGATCATTTACATGGACCAACTTTTCGTGGAATTTGTGGGAATTTGATGATCTATAAACCGTCCCTAACGAAGGATCAGCTCATCTTTGCTCAAACTTATCGAACTAGGTACATTATTTGTGAAGAATACTTGGAGTATGTTCCCGAAATCATTCGGGCCTATATCAAAGCCATCGACGATGTTGATGGTGACGGGAATTGTGATTTCCATGTTTGTGCGGAACAACTTGGAATTTATAAAGGACCCGGAACTAACAATGTTGATGAATGCACCTATATAAGTCAAAAGATGTTGTGTGAACTCCGAAAACAACCGGATTTCTACAAGACAATGATGATATCTGGGGAAGATAGAGAACAAGAGCGGATATTGAGGAAATGTTTGTTGCATTTGAAAGGCGTTTAAATTGCAATACATCACGCCGTAAATTAGGAGGAATACATCATCCATGATTTGAATTCTATCAAATTTAAAAGGAAAGCGGTTCCAGTTTAATGAGATACGAAATTTGGATGCAGAACACTAGCAAGAAAAGATAGGAACCTTAGATACCAAAGAAACATGCCTTTGGTGGAAATCCTTGGACCAATCATGAACTTTAAGAAATAAACAGTGAAAGAAAACCACGACTTGACTAATGATTACTTGAATCAAGTGGCAACTCGATCTGGGGAGGCAGATCACGGTCTAGGATATCTATAACAAAAAATTCACCACTTGTGGTTTCCTTTCCATGAAGAGCCACCACAACTCCTGCAAAAATAACATGTAACTGGATAAATAAAGATACTTCCTCCGAATTGAAATCACAATAGGCGGAAACACAATTACAGCCAAGACACCTTGAGAGGAGTTAGGGATGAAATAGAGTGACGGTCTATATATTTCCACTTTTTACTGCCATTAAGATTACATGAGTGAGAGCTTCAAAGAAAATTAGTTGTCAAGCATCTTAAATAAAATAGGTAACCCACTGAATGATATCTCCTAACCTACTTCAAATTTGATGCCAGTGTCTCTTAAAGTGGAACAAAGAAATGATGCGAATAAAGAGTAATCTTATTATAGATAGTTTAGAGTATATAACAGTACAGACCTGTAACATACTTAGAAGGTGCGAGAAAAGTCCCACCAAGTTTTACTCTTCCACTCTCATCTTCCAAAACAAGTTGGTCATCTGGATGCATAATTATGAGTGCTTAACAATATGAACTACAGATCTCTGCAGCAAACAAAAACAATTTCGAAAAAAAATGAAATAAAATTCAGCTTCTACACACTTCATCAATGTTTACATAATAGTATCACTTTATTAGTGAACTCATTACCTCCTTAGAATATTCATCGAGAATACAAGGCTTTAGCTTCATATGTTTGTATAGAGTCCCAACAATTATACATTCTTTGCCCAATTCCAGACCCAAAACAGTAAAAACTGCATAACAAAGAACAACCCAAATCAATCGAACCAGAAAACTACTAATTCAAACAAAAATCCCTAACAAGCTATACTTTTACTACCTTCTGAGGAATCTTTAAAACCCTAAAATCCAGAAAAGAATGAAACATTACCAGGTAATTGGGGTTTCCATTTCTCGACGAATGAGTAGAGAAAGGCTCTCATTTTGTGAAGTCGAGCAAAATATATCTGACTGTACTGTTGACTAGTGTTAGTAAATTAAAGAATCACGACACATGGAAGAAGATCAAGCAAA
>JAJJMC010007837.1:2429594-2532435 GCA_023531435.1 Papaver californicum
AAGAGTTTGATTGGTTGTTTAGCAAAAGGAATTTTTGGCCTAAACAACTAGTATACTTCTCCATCTTGATCTCAAACCTCTCATCCTTCAAAAGTTTGAACAGAAATTAAAAAAATAGAGCTAATCTGGAAGAAAAAAGAGGAAAATAAACATAGACTTGTGAAAAAGTCGATGATAAAAATATCTGAGATTGATAGAGAGATTGTTTTCTCTGAAGATTGCTAGTGTCGACTTCCATGGCTACCATGGCGGGAAACTCGAAATCCTTGTTCCGCTTTGTAATCGGCCGAGTATTATATTTATCAGGGAAACGTAAATGATTGGATTTGGATAAATAAGTTACGATTTTAAATGATTAAATCTATAAATAAGTAACTTACGAGAAGGAGGTGAACTCGGGGATGTAGCTCAAATGGTAGAGCGCTCGCTTTGCATGCGAGAGGCACGGGGTTCGATCCCCCGCATCTCCATGAATATTATTTTTGTTAAATGACAAAAATACCCTTCCATTTTAACATGTGTTTGGCATCGATTCAATTAATCCGACGGTTTTGAACATGTCAGATAACCAATGGTGTAAGATTGACCTAATTTTGTACGGTGTCTAAGATTCGACATCAGCAGTCATATTTTGGAGATTATCCGGACACAGAGAAAATAGCATATGAACCTCAGATCCTTGAACAAATATTAATTAGGCATATGAACCGTGCCTAAACAAATGATTCAAAAAAAAAACCTTACCTAATTTGCACGATACACACAATCAAAGAAAATTCGATGGTCAAATTTAAATCACATTTTTAAATAAACATTTTCAATTTCCACCTTTTTTATCATCATTATAATAATTAGGGCTCTTCATGGCCGGTTTACCAAAACCGAAACAGGTATAGTCGGTTTTTCAAAAATCTTTCCAAACCGCTCCATTAAACGTCAGTTCGGTTTTTATTCGGTTCCATTCGGTTTCGGTTTATTCCAGCCGGTTTCGGTTAACCGATTGGTTGGGTCAGTTTCATGAAACTGACAGTACAAATTTCAGAAAAAAACCAAAAAACAGACATTTTTACATTCATTCTTCATAAAATTCCTGCAGAAATTTAAGCAATTGAAACAACATAAAATTCCTGCATACTTGGAACACAAAACAGAGTTACAGAACACATCAAAAAAATCCACAATTGTTTGCACACAATATATTTTAGCTTAATGATGTGATAAAATATAGTGGTAAAAAGAGGTTCGATTCTCAGACTTGTGAAGATTTAATTTCAGACCTAATTTTAATTAAAGAAAATAAAATAGATTAAAATAAAGATGACTTAAAAATATGGGGAAGAACTAGGATTCAGGATTCCACTTTTAACCAATAAATCAAGTGATAGTAATTATAATCATGCAATTAAAACATTTTAATTTGATTCTAAAGCATTGCCAAAAATAGATTTTCAAAACAACAACTGTATAACACAAGCATGGAGCATCTAGGGACCTAATCCGAGGCATGCACCATCTAACGGAATCACAATTGCTTAATAAAAATCTTTTAAATCAATTTTCAATCAAGGCAATTAATCATAAATAAATTACATAAATAAATTAATTAAATACATACCACTTAATTATTAGAGAAAAAGCTTCCTCCGTCATCCCAGTGATGGTGATTAGCTCATTGTAGAGAAAATATGCTCAAAACAATCTTTCATTGCTCAAAAGGTGTTTACAATGGCTTAATAGAAGTAACACAGCCGATTTGATACGCTTATAAGCGTTACAGTGAGGTGGTTCAGCGTGTTACAGCAGCAGAACAAGGTACAGGAAAGATGGAAAGATAATATGTGTAGCAGATAACAACTGTTGAAGCAGCTGAAGCAGCGACAGTTCCAGCGATAATGCACGACAGTTCGCTGGAGCTGTTTATTCTTTACCTTCTTCTTCACGTGAGCAGCAGCAGAAAAATGGTGTGTCTGTATACTTTTTCCGGTGGTTCTCTCGGCTTCCCCCCTCTCTTCTCTTCACTTCTCTTGGTATTTATAGGGTGTAGGAACCCTACGAAGTCTTCTAATCCCAATAGAAATCTTTAAAACTTATCCAAATCCTATTCTAAATCTCCACAGCGTGAATATCATTTTCCGGCTACAACTCGGATTTGAAGCAGTTTTTCCGGCTTTAATCTCTGTTTCTTCACGTGTTTAATCTTGTTTTCATCTCTACTTGCTTTTGGGTCAAATTAAAAGTCCAAAAATCCCAAGAATCACGTAAAACATGTTCACAACAATCTTCTCTTCGTGAAGCAAAATTTCCCGCCATTTTCGGTTTCAAAATTCAAAGAAAGGGTGCCCCCAATCCAAAGTGTGGGTGCCTTAATCCATTTTCCCAGGTGCCTTTAACACTTTTCGAGCCAATTTTTCCGCAAATGTTTATTTCTCAAAAATACCTACAAAGACATAAAAAGACGTATAAGTGTAAAATCGAGTACTGTCGAAGCAGATATTCAGGCGCAATATAGACACAAAAATGTGCCTATCAAATACCCCCAAACTTACTATTTTGCTAGTCCTCGAGCAAACTAATAAAATAAAATCCTAAATCACTTTCGCAGGAATCGCGACTACATTTAGCATATGCAGTAAGCCGTTAAACCCTAGGTGTCCCTAGTGGACGAGTTTTGTCTCGTGAGGGTTTACAAGAGGTATACCCACAAAACCTTTACTTTAGATTTTAGCAACTCGTGAACGTTTAAGGATAGACACTAAACAAGCTATTTAGTTGGTTTACTCAACTCATCGGCTATGGGAATCATTATCCTATATTAGTCCAATTGCTGTACACGAGTGTTTACTCAAGCATACTAAAATTCATATATAAGACAACAGAGCTCTACTCAGATGATTGTTCAACCACAAGACTCAGAATCTATCACAGTTCAATCACATGAAAAGATTTAGAAGATGGACATGGAAAATGTGAAGATTGCACGTGTTGACTAAGGTGAACGGTGTTTCCCATATCTGTCTGAAGGTCAGTGCCAGGATGAATCCTAATAGATTGAGATACATGGTATTAAACTTAATACTAATATCGACTCAACTGGTATATACAAGGGTCCCAGCGATCGATTTATTGAATATAAAACGATAAATATATTGACAACATGATTGGATCAAATTGAATCCAAGCGCATGGTTCTTATCAGCATCTTACATGATAGTTCCCATGGATCCTGCGTTCCACGCTTGCTTAGGCGACGGAGACAGGGAGAATACACACATATTGCTATCAAAGTGTCAATATTGTTTTTTTTTTGTTTTTTTTGAATTTTTTTCAAATAAAGCAAGAATCGGGTTTGATCTCAAACACTCTATTTCAACCTAGCGGCGATAAAAATTTGATACTGGGCCCCACCAAATCACTTAGAGAAACTCAAAATTGTAAAAGTAAAAACAAAAAGTGATATGATCGAGATAGACTCCGAGATGTGGTGACAACTATCATGTTATTTTCTAACACCTGAACTCTGTCCTTTTATGAATAGACCATTTAACTGGGCACACCAATTCCTATAGAAAAAGAGCTAAGTTTCTATTTACCTAGAATGGTTAGTGTCACCCTGAAGTGTTCACAAGCTTCTAAATTCTAGAGCTTTATTATTTCACTAAAAAGTTTCTCCCTTACCCCCAAACTTAAATTAAACAGTGTCCTCAATGTTTCTAAAGATGAATGATTAAAAATACGAACCTGTTACCAATTCACGAAAAGGACTTAGGGAAAGATATTACCGTGTTATAAGAGCATGTGTTACCTCCCAAGAAGTGCTAAGTTTAAAGTCTTCAGCCAGACTAGGAAAGAATTAGTCACCTTATAAAACTATAGAGCAATAATCGGAACAACCGTGGGTCATCTGAATCAAATAGTGTTATCCAGAATAGAAGGAAACTGCAAAAAGCTAAGAAGATAAACGAACCGAGCACACTATCATCCCTCTCTAGTTTTCTGTTTAAGATAACTACTTCTAGATGTGGTTCAGGTTCTATAGAAGGGTCTTGATAAACTATTTCCATAGGCTTGATTACCTTGTAGGAAGAATCAACAAGATCAGGTTGTAGAGTCTGTAAAAACTCAACTAAGAACTTAAAAGCACATAATAATAACCTGAATAATTGTGGATCTTCAGAGTCAATCAGATATGACTCACACAATTGACTATAATGAAGGTGGTCATTCTTACACAAATGTGTCGATTCTAATTTCTTAAAGTGATTAGGCTCAGTCTCAAAACTTAATAACTGACACATTTGAAATTCTAACGTTCCCACATATAGAAGAAAATATTTTGGTGGGAAAACAAAGTCAATCTTGGTATTACTACCTAGGTAAACCACATCGGCCAGAGGATGGGTTTCTAACAACTGAACTTCTTTCTGGAAGTCAACAGGCTTAGGGAATCTAGTTTGAAGATGATCTTGTAACATGGTAGAGGTACATATGTCAAGTCCCAAGTTAAGGACCTTTCTAAGAGTTAAAGGTAAAGCACAGGGAGAATGAGAATCACCCCCAAACTTAGAGTTTTCAGTGTCTCTAGATAGACTCATTACACTTTCCATATTTTCTAGATCATCCGGTTCCCGAAAATTGTCAATTTCTTCTTCTAAATGATGATTAGCTAGACATTCCTCTAATGTATCTTCTAACAAGGTGTTTGATAATGACTCCTGAACTACCGTTTCTATCATGTTTACCTCCTCAATGCACGTGTCACCTAACTTAGAAGGTTGCTTAATATGGAAAATATTAAGTTCAATAGTCATATTACCAAAAGACAAATTCATAATACCAGTTCGACAGTTAATGATCGCATTAGATGTAGCTAAAAACGGGCGACCTAATATCACAAGTATCTGACTTTCTGGGTCACGGGAAGGTTGAGTGTCAAGGACAATGAAATCTACTGGGTAAATAAACTTATCGACCTCAATAAGAACATCCTCTATGATGCCACGGGGAATTTTCACAGACCTATCAGCTAATTGTAATGTTATATGAGTAGGTTTCAACTCTCCAAGTCCTAACTGAAGGTACACATGGTACGGAAGTAAGTTCACACTGGCTCCTAAGTCAAGTAAGGCTTTCTCAACACGGTAGTTACCTATTGTGCACGAAATGGTTGGGGACCCTGGGTCTTTGTACTTAGGAGTTGTAGTATTCTGAAGAATTGAACTCACATGACTAGCTAAAAAGGCTTTCTTTGGTACACTAAGCTTTCGCTTTCGCGTACAAATATCCTTAAGAAACTTGGAATACGCAGGAATCTGCCTAATTGCATCTAATAATGGAAGGTTGATCGTGACTTGCTTAAAAACCTCCAATATGTCATTAAAGTTGGATTCCTTCTTAGTGGGTGCTAACAACTGTGGGAATGGGGATCTGGGCACAAAGTATGGCTTATGAGGAGCTGCCTCAGACTCTTCAGAGACTTTATCAGTCTCCTTAGCTATTGGATCATGGTGAACTACAGTGTGTTCACTATCAGGCCTAGTTACCTTGTTGTCTAACACCTTACCATTCCTAAGGGTGCTAATTGCATTCACGTGACTTGATGATTTCTCACCGGAAGATATTTCATTAACTCCTCTAAGATTGGGTTGGGGTTGACTAGGGAACCTACCTTTTTCTCTTTCTCTCAGAGATTCAGCAATCTGACTAACCTGGGTTTCTAAATTCGAAATAGCCTGACTATTAGCCTGAACAATCTTTTGATTATCTCGTAAACTCTGGTTGATAGACTGCTGGAAATCTTTAGTATTCTGAGTCAATGAGGCAACAGACTTAGCTAAACTCATTATCGTCTTATCTAGCGGACTCTGAAATTGTGTTGGTCTAACATAACCAAAACCTGGGGGAACCTTAGAATTACTAGACTGACCTTGATTCTGGCCCTTGGACCAAGAAAGGTTACGATGGTTTTTCCAACCAGGGTTATAGGTTTCTGAGTAAGGGTCGAACTTCTGATGATTATCAAACCTAGTGTTATTATAAAGAGCATGGGCTTGCTTTTCAAAAGTCTGTCCTTCCCAAAATGGTTTGGGCTCAATACTACTAGATTGACTCAGTTCTAAAGCTTCTAACCTTTTAGATATAGCCGCTATTTTGGCATCCGATTCAAAAGATCCTTCTACCCTATTAACATTCCCTCTACTTAGAAGAATTGTTCTCTGGGGCTCCCTACTATTTTCCCATTGTTGGGTTTTTTCGGCGATTTCATTCAAAAATGTCATCGCGCCATCGACAGTTTTATTTTCAAACCCACCTGTGCATAAAGACTCAACCATGGTTGTTGTCGAATAATCTAAACCCTCGTAAAGGATTTGAACAAGCCTTACTTTTTCTAAACCATGATGAGGACATTGGGATAGTAAGTCATTGAACCTTTCTAAATACCTATATAAAGATTCTCCCTCTAATTGAGCAAATGTACAAATCTGCTGTCTAATGGATGATGTTTTGTGCCTAGGGAAAAACTTCTGGAGAAAGATAGACGTAAGTTGTTCATAGGTTTCAATTGACTCAGAATTCAAACTATATAGCCAAGATTTGGCTTTATCTCTTAGGGAAAAAGGAAACAATCTAAGTTTTAATGATTCATCATCTAGGTCCTTAATCCTGAGGGTACTACATATTTCCTCAAAATCCCTAACATGGAAATAGGGGTTTTCATTTTCTTTCCCTAAGAAGATTGGGAGCATCTGTATGGTCCCAGGTTTCAACTCATAGTTTGCTTCAGTATCAGCTAACTTGATACATGATGGACGAGAACTCCTAGTCGGGTTCAACAAAGCTTTTAAAGTTGCCATTGTTGGCATTATCAAAGAACTAGAAGTAACTTCTTCACACAAAGTCAAGTTTTCAAAGTCAAAGACAAGGCTCTAAAAAGAAGAGTCTTCGAGGTTCTCGTTTCCAGGACAAAACTACTAGGCTTGTCACTAATTAAGCGACCTAAAGCGTCTCTTTTCCAAGTCCGCTTGAAGAACGGTCTTGGCATACACTAAATAAAAATTAAAAATAAATAAATCCTAAACGGAAGGAAATTCTAACAATCACAAGCAAGGATGACTCAACCAAATTAAACCTATTGAATCTAGCAAACAAAAAGCATGATGGCTCCACTTAGATTGTTTCTAGACCAGCTTCTATTCTTTCAAAAGGCAACTAGTTACAATTTTAGCAAACCTCTTAGAGCGATCCGAATTATATTAAGTCGAAGAGAAACAGGATAAGCTCTAAGGAGCTTTGATAACCCTGTCTCTTTGGCACTTTTCCCTAGGTTACAAGGCGGCTCTAATCAACTTAAAATAATCTTCCTGAACTTCGAGTTAGGCTAATAAAGTAACCAGTACAGTCCTTTTGAACGATTTTCCAATAAGCTCGATACCCTATCGGTCTCTTTCTAGTCAAAATTTTAAGGTTTTAGGTTCGCGTTTGGTAACGTGTTCCTAAAGCGGGCAAGAAGGAAACGGTGATGAAATCCGAGTCCTTATCTTGTATGGCCAGTTCTTGCCCTTTACTAGAAAAGTAAGTCCGTTTTCAATTCCTCAACATATATGCATATGAAGGAATACAGTAAACCCACTTGCAGGGGATTCGTGGGTTGATCGAGTCTTACCTCCCGTACCAGACGGGGGATGAATCAGTTGTAGTCGACTCGGGCCACCGACTCCTGTGTCAGTGTGCGAACCCAAGGGGCCGAGACAATATCGTAATTGTCGTCCTTCCCTGTAGCAGTTTATATTTAATAATACCCTTCCGTAGGGTTTAAAAATAAATAAAGTGTCCACATGTCCAAAAGAAAGTCCAAAAAGTGTCCGAAAATAAAAGAAAAATTACAGAAATAATAAAACCCTAATACAATTTTCTAAACGAATTAAAATTAATTAAAATAAACTAAAAATCTAATTAAGAAAAATAAAATCTTCGATCTTCTTTTTCGTTCTTTAAGCTTTTCCCTTTAACTCCAAGTCTTTAGCTTTAATTCCAAAACTTTGGCTTACTCCCTTTTCGATCCAAAATTCAACCTGTAGCAAAAAGAGAAATACCAAAAGAAACGTAAAATAGAACAAATTAAATAATAAAACTAAAAATAAAACCTAAAAATAAATCTAAAACCCTAAACCTAAAAACAAGTCCGCGTCGGCGGCGCCAAAAATTGATGTGATAAAATATAGTGGTAAAAAGAGGTTCAATTCTCAGACTTGTGAAGATTTAATTTCAGACCTAATTTTAATTAAAGAAAATAAAATAGATTAAAATCAAGATGACTTAAAAATATGGGGAAGAACTAGTATTCAGGATTCCACTTTTAACCAATAAATCAAGTGATAGTAATTTTAATCATGGAATTAAAACATTTTAATTTGATTCTAAAGCATTGCCAAAAATAGATTTTCAAAACAACAACTGTATAACACAAGCATGGAGCATCTAGGGACCTAATCCGAGGCATGCACCATCTAACGGAATCACAATTGCTTAATAAAAATCTTTTAAATCAATTTTCAATCAAGGCAATTAATCATAAATAAATTGCATAAATAAATTAATTAAATACATACCACTTAATTATTAGAGAAAAAGCTTCCTCCGTCATCCCAGTGATGGTGATTAGCTCATTGTAGAGAAAATATGCTCAAAACAATCTTTCATTGCTCAAAAAGTGTTTACAATGGCTTAATAGAAGTAACACAGCCGATTTGATACGCTTATAAGCGTTACGGTGAGGTGGTTCAGCGTGTTACAACAGCAGAACAAGGTACAAGAAAGAAGGACAGATAATACGTGTAGCATATAACAACTGTTGAAGCAGCTGAAGTAGCGACAGTTCCAGCGATAATGCACGACAGTTCGCTAGAGCTGTTTATTCTTTACCTTCTTCTTCACGTGAGCAGCAGTAGAAAAATGGTGTGTCTGTATACTTTTTCCGGTGGTTCTCTCGGCTTCCCCCCTCCCTTCTCTTCACTTCTCTTGGTATTTATAGGGTGTAGGAACCCTAGGAAGTCTTCTAATCCCAATAGAAATCTTTAAAACTTATCCAAATCCTATTCTAAATCTCCACAGCGTGAATATCATTTTACGGATACAACTCGGATTTGAAGCAGTTTTTCCGGCTTTAATCTCTGTTTCTTCACGTGTTTAATCTTGTTTTCATCTCTACTTGCTTTTGGGTCACATTAAAAGTCCAAAAATCCCAAGAATCACGTAAAACATGTTCACAGCAATCTTCTCTTCGTGAAGCAAAATTTCCCGCCATTTTCGGTTTCAAAATTCAAATAAGGGGTGCCCCCAATCCAAAGTGTGGGTGCCTTAATCCATTTCCCCGAGTGCCTTTAACACTTTTCGAGCCAATTTTTCCGTAAATGTTTATTTCTCAAAAATACCTACAAAGACATAAAAAGACGTAATAAGTGTAAAATCGAGTACTATCGAAGCAGATATTCGGGCACAATGTAGACACAAAAATGTGCCTATCACTTAAGCAATTGGATCCATAATTGTTGTTGCATGTTGTTGTTGCCTATTGCTGTTGTTGCTGTTGTTGAATTGTTGGTGCCTGTTGCTGTTGCTGAATTGATGTTGTTGCGGTTGTTGAATTGTTGTTGCTTGTTGTTGTTGTTTTTGTTGCCTGTTGTTGTTGTTGTTGCTGACTTGCTGTTGTTGTTGTTGTTGAATTGTTGTTGCATGTTGTTGTTGCTACAGAAATATTCAATCACAGATTCACAGACATAAATATTCAATTGTCCCTACAGGCTACAGAATGGTAGATTGGTAGCAGTGAAAAGAAAGAAATAAAGGATAACAAATTTGAGAAACAACATACACAGAAAATGAAAGTTAACAACAAAAAGTACATCAATCAACAAGAACAAGTAGTAAAAATTACACTACATCATATTAGTTATCACAGAGAAACCAGCCTACACATATACGTTGTTAACTAGTCAAAGTGATTTATGTAAGTGAAACAAAGCAAGACTGATAGTTCTTTCCAGAATTCAGAAAGCAGAAAAAAATGGTTGTAAATGAGATAATTAAATGAACACCATAAAAAAGAACAAAAAAAATGCCACAGAACCATCAAGCATGAAACTAAAACTAACAATTAAAGATCTGCAATCAACTCATGACTAATGCGGCTACGATCTTATTCATACAAGAAGATAATGTGGTTGTACCAGCAGAGTGATATGTACTACATCAAATTTCCTAACATAGGTTCAGAATCAGCACACCAACTAGATTATCAACCTCTCTTAACCCTAATTTCACCACCACAGTTGGTCTGCAATTGATTCAAGGAGGAATTGAAACACATGCTGGACCTTAACATTTCAGACTCTTAAATATCTAAGGTATTCCTTGGACTGTTGAACAACAAAAAAAAAATGATAAAAAAAAAGAAGAAGAGAAAAAGACAAGTTTTATCAGAGAATCAAAACAACAAGTAATATAGGGTAGAGATTAAACCTTGAAGATGGAGAGGAGAAAGAGTTGGATTAGTAACTTTCCAATACTGTGATGAACATAATCTTTCCTCCTTACCCACTTCAAACTTTCATAAAACTGAAGAAAAAAAAAACAGTGTGTTAGTCAATTAATAATATAAAGAGACTGAAGAATTGAGGAATGGGTACTAATCAGAAATAGGAAAACAGGGAGAAACTACCAGTGATTCTAAAAGGGAGAAACACGAACCCTAGAAGAAAAAAATCAAAAATCTTAGATTATCAGTGTATGAAATAGAAGTAACTTACTGTGTATAGGGTTGTACATGGTATCAGAGTACTTGAGATAGTAACTTACTGTGAAAAAAATCAAAAAATTTAGACTATCAGTGTATCAAAAAAATAAAAAATGTTTATGAAATAGAAGTAACTTACTGTGTATCAGAGATTCTCAGACTATCAATGAATCAGTGTATGAGTTGAGAAGAAGAAGAGAAGAGATTGGAAATGGAGAATTAAGGTAAGAAATGGCTGGAGGGCTGGAGGTGGAGGCTGCTGCAAAAAAAATTGGAAGAGAAGAGATGGCCGATGGGAAATGAGAATTAGGGTAAGAGACGGTTTATATATGAAGGTTAATGGAAGGTGTAGATTTAATCTATCAAGATCTATATCAACGGTTTATATTATTCGGTTTTTCATGGCATAACGGTTTGGTTTTTGGTCAAACCAAAACCGAAACCGTGACTATTGGTTCTTAAGTTTTTTTTTCCAAAACCGTTCCATTAACAAACGGTTCGGTTCGGTTTCGCCCTAAACGGTTCGGTTCGGTTTCCGCGGAAACCCGTTACCATGTACAGCCTAATAATAATTTAGCTCTACGGCGTCGATTGTAGTTTCGTCCATCATTGTTAAACCTAGAGAGATTTATTAAGTTCTTTATCAACCTCTGCAACCCTTAATAACCTCTCAACCAATTGTTTTTCTCTTAAAACCCAAGATTATGATTATCAATTTATTTAGTTTTCTACTCTATCGGTGAGAATTCCTTTTATTATACAGACATATATGTGAGTTTTGTTTCGAGCGTTTCATCGAACACTATGGATGCAAAATAAATATGCAGATACAAGCATGATACTCGTCGCAATCTTACCAAGCAACCAGCATTAACATAATTTTATCAACATCACCCCACAACCCACCACCGGAGTCGTTCTCAAAAATAGCAAAACACCACCCATAGATCAAAACCCAATTCAATCATGTTATAGCCCAGTTCTAATCGTATAAGTATGATTTCTCAATTTGGAACATGATGAATAAAACATGTTCGCTTTATTAAAGATGAGAACAAGGCTAATAGAACATGATGCAATTGATAATGGGTCTCCCAAAATTCTCTTAATTTACTAGTAGCATTATTTTGCTTGGTTCTAAATTTATACCTAGATATGTTTTACGAAATTACTCAATGAAGTAAAACTCTTAATACCATAATCATCTCTAGATTCTCTGTTTTTTCCCTTATCCATCCCCCTCTCTCACCTCAGTCCAAATTTAATGTTGTTGATGATAATCGGTTTGGAGGTTGGTATAGATTCATCTGTGAACATATTTGGTTTTGATTCATTTGAAGATTAAGGTGGTGATCGAGATTTAATATTAGTCACTGCAGCCGATGATAATCAGATTACATGTTTAATTCATAGGGAAGAAGAAGAGGGTATTTTAGGTACTTCGCTAAAAATATATTATTTTTGCCACATGTATATTTCTGCTGACTCATCTAACTCGAAAGGGGATGGAAAATGTAACTATAAGAGGATATGGTAATATTGAATTTCTAGGGGATGTTTTCTTAATTAGCAATCTTTAATGTGGAGGAAACGCAAAATACCCCATTATTTCCTAATCAACTAACCGACATTTGCACCCTTTTCTAACTCTAAACTCTATCACCTAAACCAAATAGGTAGCGATCATAGTCCTATTATGTTTCTTTCTGATTCTACTCAAGTCCCCTGTTGGAAACCTTTTAAATTCTTCTGTACTTGGCTTAATGATGATACTTGTTCCAAGGAAATAACTAAATCTTGGAATATTAGAATCTCAAGCTCTCCCGTTTTTCAGCTAGTCAAGAAACTTCATTCTACTAGACTCGTTCTTTTACAGTGGAATAAGTATCACTTTGATGACATTAATACTCAATTAGATGGACTCCAAGAACACATTTATACTCTTCAAGCCAGAGATTTCCCTGAAGATAATCATTCTCAAATAGTTAGAGTTAATGATGATATTAGGAAGTTGCACAAGATTAGAACTGAATTCTATCAACAGAAGTCTAGAGATACTTTTCTTAATAATATGGATAATAACACCAAATATTTTCACACTAAGACCAATAGGAAAAAAGCTAGAAATAACATGGACTTCTCCAAAGTCCTAATGGATAGTGGTTTCACTCAAGAGAAGATTTGTCTCAATATCTCACAAATCAATTCAAAAATATTAGTAATTCAATTTCCCCAGTTCTTGAAGAAGGTTATTTTAGTTCTTTGCCAACGATTATTTCAGAAGAAAATAATATATATATATTCTTAGAATTTCAAGTAATGAGGAGATCCATGCTACTTTTAAAAGTATGGAAAGATGGAGTACCCCAGGTCCCGAAGGTTTTCAGGCAGGTTTTTATAAATCCTAGTGGAGTTTTAGTTAGTGAGGATATTTGTCAGATGGTCAAGAAATTTTTTCAAACAAAACAGATTCGGAAACAGCTAAATAAGACATATATATTCCTAATTCCTAAGAAGAAGGAACCAATTTGTCCTGCAGATTTTAGGCTAATTGGCCTGTGTAATACTTCTTACAAGATTATCTCCAAAATAATGGTAAATAGAATGAAAACACTCATGGAAAAGATTGTATCTCCATACCAAGTTGTTTATGTCTCAGGGAGGTTAATAAGTGACAACACGGTTATTGCTCAAGAAATTATACACTCTATGAAGAAGAAAAAAAAGGTCAAAGGTTAGATGGTTTTAAAGCTAGACATGTCCAAATCTTTTGACAAATTGGAATGAAATTTCCTCATTAAGGTCCTGAAATATTTTGGTTTTGTGGACGATTGGTGTGATATGATATACCAATGCATTAGTACTACTACTCTTTCAGTATTGCTTAACGGTTCCCTTGTGAAGATTTTAATCCAACAAGGGGTATTAGACAAGGTGATCCTCTATCACCATATCTTTTTATTCTGGATATATAATTTTTCTCTAGAAGACTTTATAAAGCTCATAACAACAAAGAAATTAGAGGTATTAAAGTGGCTGCACAAAATTGCTAACTTTATCTTGTAGTCTTGTTTGCAATTGGCACCATTCTCTCTCGCCAACAACAGGTCCATAGAAACACCATTATCATCAACAAGCGGAACATCGACAATTTGAAGGAAATTTGAAGAATTCAAGGTTTATAAGCAACAATACAAGAAAGGAAAAATTTCATATTCAAGTAAAACAACAATACAATAAGTAGAATTATATACACATATTGAATACTTATGTACAAGAGTGAAAAAAAAATCAAAAGATGAGAGTTAGTGAAGTTCATGATATCGAGACAATTCAAGTTGTGAAGAATCAAGTGGTAAAGTCCTTATCCCATGGCCATAGTAGTTTCATTTTTCATTTTTATTTATTTTTTATTTTGAGTTCTTTATAAAAAAAAAATAAAAAAAAATTGTTTTAAGGTATATTTGTTTTTGTATTCATTCAATAATGCCGTGGGGAAGGAAAAATCTATAAAGAAGTTTCAAACAACAAAGAATATGAGTTCATCATCAACAATTGAAGATCGAAGACTGAAGACATTTTTATTGGATATTGTGAGATTAGTGTTGATTGTGAATCGGGTAAGAAGGTAAGTAAGCGTTCCCATCCTTACATAGTGGTTAATTTTTTTTATTAGAGATCATCAGAAAAATAAAAAAAAAAGGTTCTTTTTCGTCCCACGTTCTATGAATAACATTTTCATATAATTCATAAGGTTACCTTTCCTTCCTACCATTCAACGTGTGCAAGATTTCTATCTTCACTCCTTCCTGCACACATGAAAACTATAAAGTGCGTCTTTTGAGTGTCAATTTCATAAAACCTTATTGGTGGGGCAGAACATTCGATCGTTCTTGAGGCTGGATTCTTTCATATGGTGGTTTTCTCCTAACTCAAGAGCTAAGCATGAAAATAATGTTCTTTGGAATTTCTAACTTCTTATTGTTAGTATGCAGAAACTTTATGTCATCGTAGCTATTTAGATGCATGTGCTATGGAATGTTTAGAGGTTGAAATTTAGATTTTGTGGGTATACCTCTTGTAAACCCTCACGAGACTATAATTCGTCCACTAGGGACACCTAGGGGTTTAAAGGCTTGCTACACATTCTAAGTGTAATTCTATCCTCGATGAAATGGAGTTGTTATATTTTAGTTAGGTTATTTTAGATAGTAGTTTGCTCGAGGACTAGCAAAAGCTAAGTGTGGGGTAATTCGATAAGTGCATAATTTACATGTTTATAGTGTCAATTTCATACTATTTTTAGTTATAATTCTTGCATATTATCTTGTTATTACTTTGTTTTCTATTTTATTTGTTTCTTTAGGTGAATCATCTGAAAATCAATGGAATGATGTTGAAAAGAGCTAAGATGGGAAAAGGGTTTATTCCAGAGTGAAACTGAGAAGTTAGAGATGAAAAGTACACTTTTGGAATGAAAATCAAGAAGCATTTACGGCTAGAAAATTCTTCAAAGATAGCCGTAAATCAAGTCAAAGAAAGGACCAAGTTTCAGATTAACTTACGGCTAAGAAAGCATAGAAAGCTAGTCGTAGACCTGGGAAAAGAATGAGAGTTTCGACAGATTTACGTCTGGGAAATCATTTCGACCCAGCCGTAGAAGGATTAATATTCGAGAGAAGTGTCAGGTACATATTTACGGCTAGGAAATCATCTCAACCTAGTGTAGACAAGTTGAAGTGTTGAAACATGAATTCCAGATTCACTTACGGTTGAGTCTAGCCATCCAAGCTAGCCGTAAAATATAATGAAGAGATATGAAGACTTTCAAGAAACCATCTTGTATAGGATGAACAGATTAAGCCAATGCAAAAAGAATGAGGTTAATCGGACGTCAGATGAAGGAGTTATGGCAAAAAAAGTGAAGAAATAAAGTGAGATCTAGTATCAGTAACGGCTAGGAAAGTCAAAAACCCAGCCGTAAGTGACCCTGGATTTTCCCAAAAACTCAATTTAACCTATGGTTGGGTCGTGGGAATAAACCTAGCCGTAGCCAAAAGTCTTTTGTGCAAAATTGGACTTCTAAAAAGAGAAAACCCGGTCTCGAAAGTAGTCTAAGCCCTAGATATCATGAGTACCATATAACGAGACTCTCAAGACATTAAGAAGACACCTTTTATATAACTTTTCAAGTCTTGGAGGAGAGAACAAAATAAGTGAAGACAGATAGGGTTTCTGAACGGTTCCATTATCGTAACGATTTCTTATCTGTTTTCTTATATGTATAACATGGATGCTTCTACTTCCATGAGTAGCTAAAACCTAATTGATTGAGGATGGATTCTAAGTTCTAAACATGATTTGATTTCATATATGATTCTATTTTGAGTTCTTCACATGATTATCATTTGTTTATACTACAAAGAAGGTTTATGATTGATTGATAGATCGTTTATGTGGCCAACTGAATTGATTTGTTGATTTAATCTATTGCTAGTATTGAGTTGTGAGATTAGTAATAGTCCATTGACTCGTACACAAGTAGAGAACAAGAGATCTTGCAGAGGGATTCTATGGATCAATTGTGTGTATGAACGACACTAGTAAGTGGAACTTGATCTAAGAGTCTAACTGCTAGGATTAACCTATAAATTCACAAAATATAAAGCATTCAACCAAATTACACCCTGAGTGATCTACTAATAAGTGGTTAGGAAGAATAGAATATGGTAGGTGAGAACTTCTGTATCCAGTGATATAAGGAATTTCGGGGATAACACTGATCTAGCTGTTATTCTACGGTTGGTGATAATTTGTGATTAACAATGAGTAGATGAATATATTAACTTGATGAATGTTAGTAACTAATATGGATTCCTCATATCTCTCTCTATTGCTTACAATTTTACTTTTAATTGCTTTCGTATTTACTTTGCTAAAAACCTAAAAGAAATCCCCCTTTTGTGATATTTGACAAGTAGAACGCATCGCTCTTCGTGGGAAAAAACTTGACTTCCATTATAATATTCTTTAATTAAGTGAAAATAAGATTACTAATTTGATTGCACCCAAGACACACATCAGTCATTCGAAGCAAGAAGCTTTCGGTGCCATTAAAAAATCTTTTGAAAGGAAACTAGCGGCTTGGTCTTCTAAGTCTCTAACTCAAGCAGGAAGAACTACTATAGTAAAACATGTTCTTAATTCAGTTCCTTTTTATCAAATGGGTACTTTCTTATTGCCAAAGAAACTTACTGATAAATTAACTTCAATTCAAAGAAGATTTTGGTGGAGATATATCTCCAACAGGGGTGCCAACTTAATTGACTGTCACAAAATGTGCAAGTAAAATGATCTGGGTGGTCTGGCATTCAGAGATCTAGAAAATCTTAATTTAGCTTTATTAACTAAACTCGCCTGGAGAATATGTACTAATTCTAATAAATTATGGGTTCAAATTCTAAAACCCAAGTATTTCAAAGATGGCGACATACTTCACAAGTACTCTCCCTCAGAGAAATCTTCATGGGTCTGGACTGGTATTGAGAAAGGTTTAGCTATAGTTCAATAAAATTACTTCATGGAAATTAATAATGGTAAATCGACAAAAATTTGGCTGGATAGATGGATAATTGGAATCCATAACCCCCCAGTCCCAGCTGATATTAACTATCGATCCTTTGAATATGTCTCTGAACTCATTGATCCGGAAACCAATAACTGGAATATTAGTTTCATACATCAGCTTTTCGATAATAATACCGCTCTCTTGATTATGCAAATATTTGTGGATATCACTAAAGAAGATGTATTGATATGGATGCCAGCCAAAGATGGGAAATTTACATTCAAAAGTGCCTACAAAAAAATCTCTGACATTGGTTATAACACAATAAAAAGTGGCACTAATATCGATAAGAGTGTTTGGAAGGTATTATGGAAAAGTAAGGTAGCTCACAAAACTAAGTTATTTGTATGGAGATGTGTTTAGACCATATAAATATGAAGTGGGCTTGATAATATCTTCATCCCGTTAACCTTAAATTAAACATGTAATTGAGTTAGTTGAAGTCCAAGTCCATGAAGGGTTAATAACCTAATATGCTAGCTTTTATGTAAATGCTAGCTTTAAGTTCTTCACATGATTATCGTTTGTTTATACTATAAAGAATGTTGATGATTGATTCATAGATTGTTTAGGTGGCCAACTGAATTGATTTATTGATTTAATCTATTGCTAGTATTGAGTTGTGAGATAAGTAATAGTCCATTGACTCGTACACAAGTAGAGAACACGAGACCTTGCAGAGGGATTTTGTGGAGCAATTGTGTATGAACAACACTAGTAAGTGGAACTTGATTTAAGAGTCTAACTGCTAGGATTAACCTATAAATTCACAAAATATAAATCATTCGACCAAATTACACCCTGAGTAATCGACTATTAGGTGGTTAGGACGAATAGAATCTGGTAGGCAAGAACTTCCTTATCCAGTGATATAAGGAATTTCGGGGATAACACTGATTTAGTTGTTATTCTATGGTTGGTGATAATCTGTGATTAACAATGAGTAGATGAATATATTATTTTGATGAATGTTTAGTAACGAATAAGGATTCGTTGAAAATATCTCTCTCCATTGCTTACAACTTTACTTTTAATTGCTTTCTTATTTACTTTGCTAAAAACTAAAACAAATCCCTCTTTTGTGACGTCTGACAACTAGAACACATCTCTCTTCGTGGGAACAATCTTGACTTCCATTATATTATTATTTAATTAAGTGGAAATAAGATCACTAATTTGATTGTATCCACGAGACGCATCAAATTTTGGCACCGCTGTCGTGGAGCAGTTGGTTTTAGTTGTTATTTATTTTTGTTTATTTTCGTTTTTAGGTTTATATTTAGCTTTTAACTTTGTTTTCAAGATATTTTTTTGGTTTCAGGAACATTCTCTTTGGTGAATGCTTAAAGACGAAAACTAAGTCCCATTCGTATACGTCTTCGGTCAGGCACTTTACTAAAAGACTTCGTTCGAGAGTGAACATTCCGCTTCCTCCTAGTCATTTACCAAGTGAATTTTCAGATTCATACAAAGAGGAAGATCACATAGAAGAAATGGTTGGTCCTCAACCTCCGGAGAAGAAGCTACGAGAGTTGGCATCTTCATGTTTAGATTCACAACCATTGTGTATTATCCTAACTGACACAGTGAACCTGAAGTCGAATCTTATTCACCATTTGTTGAAGTTCAAGGGACTTCCAGGCGAAGATCCGAACTGTCATCTTCAAGTATTTCGGCATAAGATGACAAGTCTTAGGTAAGGTACCAAAGACAATGATAAGGCTTTGTTGCAAGATTTTCCATTTTCTTTAATATATCTAGCATAAAAGTGGTTGTATTACCTTCCTCCAGGGAGTGTTACAACATGGTCTGAGATGAAAAAGCTATTTCTTGAGAAGTACTTTCCTGCTTCTAAGCAGGCCGCTGTTCATAAAGGGGTTAGTAGCATTTTACAGATTACTGGGAGTCTCTCTCTGAATACTCGGAGAGGTGCAAGAGATTATTGGAAACTTTCCCACACCACAACATATCCTCAATTCTCATCATCCAATACTTCTATGAATGATTACTTACAGAATAGAGGAATTTGATCGATGCAGCCGCAGGTGGTTCACTTACTGAAAAGACGATCTCGCAGGCAACTAGTTTAATTGAGAGTACGTCATCGAATGCTCAATAATTTTATATAAGAAACGACTCAAGTATAAGAAGAGTTAACGAGATGGGAGATTTCTCACATATAGAGCAACGAATGGGTAGTGTGGAAAAGATGGTACAATGTATAGCTTTTACAATTATTCGTTCATATGAAAAGGAGGCTGAGGTAAATATTTTTGTCCCTAATCATAGGCCAAGGTATGATCCCTACTCGAACACTTACAATCCTGGTTGGAGAGATCATCCAAATTTTAGATATGCAAACAAGCAAGTTTCAACTCCTATGCCAACTTATAGGAGACATAACGATTTCCAATAACTACAAGTTCAACCTCAACAACAGAATCGGAGTCCCAGTTTAGAAGAGTTGATGGAGGATATGATGCAGAAATAAGATGCAATTCTACAAACACAATAAAAAGCTGATCAGAATCAGTTGATAACTGATTCAGCTATAGGGACTTGCATATTCAGATAGGGAAAATGGCAACCAATATGTATCTAATGAAGTCACAAGCATCAACGAAGTTGCCATTACAACCCTTTGTGAATCCGAGAGAACACGTTAATGCAGTGACCTTAACAAGTGGAAGGAAAGTTGAAGAACCACAAAAACAAGAGAAGGTTAGTGGTGACTTAGAAAAGGAAGTAGAGGAAGAAAACGTGCCAAAGGAAAAGCCAATCCCAACCATCCAACCTAAGGACACGGTTCCTACCTTTACCATACCACCTCCTTTTCCTAGTCGTTTTTCCAAATCCAAGAAAGAAGCTCAAGATAAATTGATCATGGATATCTTCAAGAAGGTGCAAATCAACATCCTATTTATTGAAGTCATCAAAACTATGCCTAGATATGCCAAGTTTCAGAAGTATTTGTGTACAAAGAAGGATAGGTTGATTCCTAACGAAGTCACTAAGGTGGGCGAAAGTGCTACGGCTAAGTTGTTGAAGAAGATGCTTGCAAAGTGTACGGATCCTGGAGGCTTTACGGTGCCAATTACTATTAGTACTAAGAGGTTTGAGCGTGCTTTACTTGATTTGGGGGCATCTAGTGTTATATCAGCTGATATTTATGATTCTTTGAATGTTTGACCTTTAAAGAGACATGGATTACCATCCAATTAGCAAACAAGTCCAATATATATCCTAAGGGAATCGTGGAGGACGTGTTAGTTCAAGTGAATGGGTTAATCTTTCCGGTTGATTTCTATATTATGGATATGCAGAATGGAAAAAATAGTTCATCAACTTCGTTACTTCTTGGGAGACCGTTTATGAAAGATGCAAAGACAAAGATTGATGTTCATAGTGGTACACTCACTATGGAATTTGATAAGAATATTATTCGCTTCAATATATTTGAAGCCATGCGTTATCCTAGTGATGTTCACTCCACTTTCTCTATCGATGGTATTGGTTCGTTAGCACAACAAATGTTTGATTTGAACAACGAAGATGAACTTGGAGTTGTATTGTGTAATAGCATTGAATTGGACGTTGACTTAGCCAAAGAGCTAGTGGATATGTGTGGTGCCTTGAAGGCATTACAAGAATCTTAAACGGGTAATATTTCCTATATTTTTTTACTGTAACTGATAAGGTTCCTTTACCTTCTATTGTGCAAGAACCTAAACTAGAATTGAATCCTTTTCCCGATCACTTAAAGTATGCTTACTTGGGTGATAAAGAAGAGATTCTGGTGATCTTTGCAAAGAACCTCACTGCCATACAAGAAGAACGTTTGATTAGGGTTCTGAAAGAGCACAAAACGACCATTGGTTAGACAATTGCTGACATCAAAGGTATTAGTCCATCCATGTGCATGCATAGAATCCTAATGGAAAATGATGCAAAGCCAGTACGGAGAACGAGATCCTCAAATTGCTAAGTGTGAGGGTGATTTACCCAGTTTCTGACAGCAAATGGCTTAGTCTGGTACAAATGGTACCAAATAAGTCTGGTGTCACTGTTTTCAGAAATCAAGATGATGAACTTGTTCCTACACGAGTTCAAACAAGATGGAGAGTCTGCATAGACTACAGACAACTTAATTCTGTTACCCGGAAGGATCACTTTCCTTTATCTTTCATTGATCATATGTTAGAAAGGTTGTCGAGATTTTTTAGTTTTCTTGTCGGACCTGAGTTTTGCTCCATCATCAAATCACGATTTGATTTTGTTTCTTTATGTTCCTGCGTGTTTCTATAGATGTCTTGATCTTCCAAAATACTCATAAAAGTCATTTAAACGATGTGACATGAGATTAGAAAAGATATCCAAAGCTTCCCTGTTTTATCGAGTGCATGATAATTCTCGGTTATTCTTCGAGTCTCCAACTTGCACACGATTCTTTAATGAGGCAAGAAAATATCTTATCTTAAAACCTCAATTTTCTTTGCAAAATTCTCACGCAGTTAAAAAATAAATTCACGCAGTTAGAAGATATAAATTCCTACCAACTTTTGAATTTGAATTTGGAAGGTGGGTGCCTTTAACAATTGTAGGGGTGCCTTTATCCATTCTGGGGGTGCCTTTATCAATTTCCCGGGTGCCTTTAACACTTTTTAAAGGGTAGTTTTAGCATTTTTCAAGCCTATTTTTCCACGAATGTTTCTTCCGCAAAAATACCTAAAAACATAGAAATTGGTAATATTAGTACAACAATTGAGAAAAAACAATATAGATATGAGAACAATTAAGACACAAAAATGTGTCTATCAAATACCCCCAAACTTATTATTTGCTAGTCCTCGAGCAAATCTAATCTAGAAAAAAATTCCTAACTCACTGTCGCAGGCATCACGGTTGCACTTAGCGTGTGCAACAAGCCTTTAAACCCCTAGGTGGCCCTAGTGGACGAGTTTTGTCTCGTGACGGTTTACAAGAGGTATACCCACAAAACCTTTTACTCCAAATCCTAGCTACTTGTTAACGGTTAAGGGTAAACACTAAACAAGCTATTTAGTTGGCATATTAAATTCTTCGGCTATGGGAATCATTATCCTATATGAGTCCTATTGTGAATCATTAACTATATGAGTCCAATTGTTGTACACGAGTTTGCATTCAACATACTAAAATTCATATATAAGAAAAAAAATCTTTACTTAGATAGGTCGTTCAACCACGATACTCAGAATCTATCAAAGTAAAATCACATGAAAAGACTTAGAAGATGGATATAGACAAAATGAAGTTTGCGCATGTTGACTAAGGTGAACGGTGTATCCCATATCTGTCTGAAGGTCAGTGCCAGGATGAATCCTAATAGATTGAGATATGCTCCCACTAGTCTTACTCCTTATACTAATATCGACACAGCTGGTATATACAAGGGTCCCAGCGATCGATTTATTGAAAGTAAAATAATTATTTATATTATTAAATGTACTGACAACATAATTAGATCAAATGAATCCAAGCGCATGCTCCTTATCAACATCTTACATGATAGTTCTCATGGATCCTGCGTTCCATGCTTGCTTAGGCGGTGGAGACAGGGAGAACACACATATATTGATATCAAAGTGTTAAAAAAAAATTTGGTCAGAATAATAGTCTAAATAATCTCAAACACTCTACTTCATCCTGGCGGCGATAACAATTCGATATTGGTGCCCCACTAAATCACTTAGAGAGATACAAAAACTTGTAAAAATAAAAACAGAAGGTGATATGGTCAAGATAGACTCCGAGATATGGTGACAACTGTCTTGTTATTTCTAACATCTGAGCTATGCATCCTTTTATGAATAGACCATTTAGCTGGGCGCACCAATTCCTATAGAAAAAGAGCTAAGTTTCCATCTACCTAGAATGGTTAGTGTCATCCTGAATTGTTCACAAGTTTCTAGACTTTTGAGTTTCATATTTCACTAAAAGTTTCTCCCTTACCCCCCAAACTTAAATTTAACATTGTCCTCAATGTTTTAAAGATGAATTATTAAAAGCATGAACAAGGAGAAACTGTTACCAATCGAAAAAAAAGAGTTAAGGAAAGATATTACCTTGTCGCATGAGCATAAGTTACCTCCCACGAAGTGCTAAGTTTAAAGTCTTCAGCCAGACTAAGAAATAATTAGTCACCTCATAAAATCATATAGCAATAGCCGGAACAACTGTGGGTCATCTAAATAAAATAATGTTATCCAAAATAGAAAGAAACTGCAGCAGGCCCAGAAAGTGAACGAACACGCTCTTATCTAGTTTTTTGTTTAAGAAAACTACATCTAGCTATGGTTCAGGATCTATAAAAGGGTCTAAGATAAAAAAAATTCATGGGATGGATTTCCTCATTGGAAGGATCCGGAGAATCAGGTTGTAGAGTCTGAAATAACTCAACTAATAAATTTGAAGCATATAATAATAACATGAACAATTGTGGATCCTCAAAGTTAATAGGATTGGACTCACACAGTTGACTACTATGAAAATGTTGGTCATCCTTAAGAAAATGTGTCAATTCTAATTTCCTAAAGTAATTAGGCCTAGTCTCAAAACTTAATAACTGACACATTTGAAATTCAAACGTTCTCACAATTGGAAAAAAAAAAAATTGGTGCGAAAACAAAGTCAACCTTGGTATTATTGCCTAGGTAAACCACATAGTCCAGAGGATGGTTTTCTAACAACTGAACTTCTTTTTGGACATCAACAGGCTCGGAGAATCTAGTTTGAAGATGATCTTGAAAAATGGTAGAGGTGCAAATGTCAAGCCCCAAGTGAGGGACTTTAAGCAGGGATACTTGACAATCACAAGAATCATCGGTAGCCCCAAACTTAGGGTGGACATTACTCTCAGATGGACTAAAACTGTTGGTTGGATTCTAGGGTCCTTAAGGTCAGAACTACACCCAGCTTCCTTTATAGAAGGAAATAACGTAGACTTATAAACTGGTAGAAGTTTAAACTTAGCTTTCCATATACTATAAGTATCCATCAAAGGTGAATAATCTAATAAAGTATTCACCTCATTGTTAAAACTATCATCGTCAACATCAAACCCAAAGTGGGCTAGGCATTTATCTAATGGATTTTTTAACAAAGTGTTTGGCAAAGATTTCTGAACTGAAGTACTAGTTATGTTCACTTCTTCTAAATCATAGATCTCACAAGAAGGTTGTCTACTCATACTAAACATCAGTTCAATAGTCATGTTACCAAAAGAAAAATTAATTATTCCATTTCCATAATTGATGACGATATTATATGTAGCTAAAAAGGGACGAACTAAGATCACTGGTATTTGAGCCTCTGGGACCTGAAAAGGTTGGGTGTCTAGGACAAAAAAATCCACTAGGGAAACTATTCTATCAACCTATATCAAATCATCCTCTATCACATTAAAATTCTTTAAGAGTCTATCATCTTCGTCAGAGACTATTGTCTTCGAATCGTTAGACTCTAAATCACTAGTCTCACGACAAACTCGTTCCTCCAAACCATTATCGGCTTCAAAACAAGAAAGTTCTACATCGTCTAAAACAGTGGTATCTCTAGTCAAATCCTCTTCATTTTGAATAGGTGAATAATCATTAAAACTATTTGGATTTGATCCAAAAATAACACTATCATCATGAAACACAATTGGAGTGACAATTTCCCGATCTCTCTGCCTGTATATTTCAAGTTCTTCATCAATACTATCCTTATCATCATAATGATATGAAGATGTTTGAACCTGGTCTAAATGAGTAGTGTTACCAATTCTATTCTCGTCCTCTTGACTAGGTGAATAATTATCAAGGGTAGCACTATATTGGAAATTAAGATCATTTTGAGCAATATTATTCTTTGCAAGACTTTCATTCAGACTTAATACAAACCTATTTGTGTTCTCAGTTGATTGCTTGATGGATTCTTCTAGAGAAAGAGTTGGACTACTAATTTTTCCCCCATATTTAATACGAACCTTTTTGTATTCTCAGTCAACTCCTTGAGGGAATTCTCTAGAAAAACAAATGGATCATAAGGAGTTCTAGATCGCAACTGCTCATGTGATTCTTCTAGAGAAGGATTTGGGTCATCATAGGGAGTATTAGGTCGCATCTTCTTTAGGGATTCCCTCCAAGACAAAAATACTCAAATTTTGCTCATTTTCATGTTCATATGACGGGTGTATGTACGAATAATTGGGATCTGATAGACACATTTATATGTTTAATTCATTCTCAATCTTTATAGTGTTGGAACTCAATTTTGTACTAATATTGTCATTTTATTGTATTTGTAGGTATTTTTGAAGAAATAAATAATTGGAAAAATTGGCTCAAAAAGTAATAAAGGCACACAGAAAAATGTTAAAGGCACCCGTACATTGGATGAGGGCACCCACCTTATTTAATTCAAATTTTGAAATAGGCGGGAAACCATATCTTCTCTTCAGTGAATCTGATTTTGTGCTTATGAAGATTTCTAACGTGATTTTGGGGTTTTAAAACATAGAATATCCTAGCCTTATCAAGAGAGAATCGCACAAAATCAAAATATACACGAAATCATGGCAGAGTATCAAATCAAATCACGAGAGTTTATGTGAGAAAAATACCCGAGTATCTTTGCTGTTAATGATTATTCGTGGAAGATTTGGTGGCTTTTGTTGTATAAATAGATGGGGTCGAGTCAAGGAGGGAGAGGATTGGAGAGCTTAAGATACACCGAGAAGGTTTCCAGAGATCGACAAGAACAATACAGGAAGAAACTTTTCTGCTGCTGTGAAAGAGAAGAGGTAGAACATAAGGCAGGTCAGAAACGTCGCTGATAGAGTTGCTGAAGCAGTCGTATTTTTACAGCAACAGTGGTCCGTTCTTTTTCCCGAGTTCTTTTCTCTCTTTTGTAACGCAGAGAATACGCCACTGTAACGCTTATAAGTGTATCAAACATCCTGTGTTAGTATTATTCCTCCATTGTAAGCACCAATTGAGCTATGAAATATATTTTTGAGGGTTTTTCCAATACAATGAGGAGCTAAATTTCATTTCTGAGGCGACAGAGGAAGCTAATTTTCCAAAGATTATGTGGTAATTTATTTAATTAATTTATGCAATTCATTTATGATTAATTGCCTTGGTTAAAAAATTGATTTAATGATTTTTGTTAAACAATTGTGATTTCGTTAGATGGTACATGCTTTGGCTTAGGTTTTAGATGTTCCATGCTTTTGTTATACAATTGTTATTTTGAAAATCTACTTTTTGCAATAATTTAGAATCAAATTAAATGTTAGAATTGCATAATTATAATTACTGAACTTTATCACTTTAAATTAGAAAATAGGGAAATCCTAGCCTCAGTTGTCTCTCAACTTTGTTACAAATTTTATTTGAGTTTTCCTATTTTTAGTCTTAGAAATTAGATTTAAAAACAAATCTTCACAAGTTCGAGAAACAAACCCGTTCTTACCACTATCTAAAATCACATCAGGATCACCTTGGTATGAACAATAACCTCCAAAAGGTTGGTGGTGGTCCCGACTACTATCCACACCATGTTGATAGTACAGATAATGTCTATTTTGAAATTCAGCCGGATATTCATTGTATTGGTCCTCATCATACCAGTTCAACATTTTTTAACAAAAACTTCCTAATATATTTACAAAAATAAACTCTAAAAATAAATCCTACTGGAAGGGGTTCTAAACAAACACAAGCAAGTCTGACTCGACCAAAAAAAACTACTGAATCTAGCAAACAAAAAGCATGATGGCTCCACTTAGATTGTTTCTAGACCAGCTTCTAGTCTCCCAAAAGGCAACTTGTTACAATTTTAGCGAACCTCGCTGGACCGATCCGAATTAGATTAAGTCGATCGAGAGAAGCATAATAAGCTCTATGGAGCTTGAATAACCTTACCTCTTTGGGACACGTTTCCTTGGGTTATAAGGTGACACAAACCAACTTAAAATTAATCTTCTTGAACCGTGAGTTAGGCTTAAAGTAACCAATACAGTCCTTTTGAATGATTTTCCAATAAGCTCGTTACCCTATAGGTCTCTTTCTAGTCAAATTTTAGGTTTAGGTTCGCGTTAGGTAACGTGTTCCTAAGTCGGGCAAGAAGGAAACGGTGATGAAATCCGAGTCCTTATCTTATATGGCCAGTCCTTTCCCTTTACTAGAAAAGTAAATTTCGTATCCAAGTCCTCAACATATATGCATTACGAAGGAATACAGAAAACCCACTGATAGGGGATTCATGGGTTGATCGAGTCTTACCTCCCGTACCAGACGTGCGATGAACCGTTGAAGTCGACTCAGGCCACCAGCTCTTATGTCAGTGTACGAACCCGAGGGGATGAGACAATATCGTAATTGTCGTCCTTCCTTGTGCAGTTTATATTTAATACTACCTTCCGTAGGATTTAAAAATAAAAATAATGTCTAAATATGTCCCACAGTAAAGTCCAAAAAGTCCAAATATTACAAAAATAAAGGATTTCCTAATACAATTTTCTAAAAATAAAAATAAATAAAACCCTAAAAATTAATAAAATTAAAATGAACTAAAAATAATAATAATAAAATAAAATAAATTTGTCTTCTTTTTCCGTTCTTTTTGATTTATCTTTGACTTCAAGGCTTTAATCAATCAATATAATCTTTGGCTCCAATTTTTTTTTTGATCCAAAACCTTAATACAAGAAAAATATCCAAAAATTAAAATAGCACAAATAAAAAAATAAAAATCTAACTAAAAACTAAAAACAAATTTAAAAATAAGTCTGCGTCGGCGGTGCCAAAAATTGATATGGATTGTAGATGTCGGTAAGAATGGGTTTCAAACTCTCGAACTTGTGAGTATTGATTTTAGATTTAAAAACTGATTTAAACTAGAAAATATACACAAAAAAATGAAAGTAATATTCACAAATATTGAAGTTATGGATTTCACCATTAACCACTTTTAATTGATTCCAAAAATAATAATTCTAAACAATTCTAGCTCAAATAAGCGGCTCTAATTTTTGCCAAAGGTAGATTTTTAAAATATCAATTGTAAATCACAAGAATGGCTCATCAAAAGCTCTAGGTCCCATCATAAACCATCAAATAAAATCACAATCAATTAAGAAAAATTATAATTTCAATTAAAAATAAATGCAAAAGTCATAGAAGAATTATTAAAAGTTACCAACATGGAAAAATGGCTTCCTCCTTGCCTAAGTGATGGGTTTTAGCTCATCATGCTCAAAAAAATCTCAAAAAATAGGTACATTGCTCAAAAAGTGTTTACAAAGGTGAAAAAAAGAGAAAATAATAAAAGCAACGAGTTTGCAACGGTGTATTGGCGTTACAAACTTGTTGTTATAAGTGTTGCAAACTGAAGATAAATGTTGCAAAGGTTAAAATCTTTAGCAACAGAATCTTCAACCTTTTGGCCACAGAATCTTTAACCATTTAGCAACGATTTCTTCATCTTCTTCATCACGATTATGATTTTTTTTTTCTGATTTTGATTTTTTTTCTTTGGCAGAGCCACCCCCCTCCCCCCTTTATGCTCAAACTCGACTCCTTTATATACTATAACAACAAATCTTCTTCATATCTTCTAAAATCTTTTTTTTCAATGGAAAAGTTCTCGGGATTTTTTAGTTTTCTTCTCGGACCTGATTTTTCCTCCATCATCAAATCATGATCTGATTTTATTTCTTTATGTTCCTGCGTGTTTCTATAGATGTCCTGATCTTCCACAATACTCATAAAAGTCATTTAAACGATGTTACATGAGATTAGAAAAGATATCCAAAGCTTCCCTGTTTTATCGAGTGCATGATAATTCTCGGTTATTCTTCGAGTTCCCAACTTGCACACGATTCTTTAATGAGGCAAGAAAATATCTTGTCTTAAAACCTCAATTTTCTTTCCAAAATTCTTACGCAATTAAGAAATAAATTCACGCAGTTAGAAGATATAAATTCTTGCCAAATTTTGAATTTGAATTTGGAAGGTGGGTGCCCTTAACAACTGTAGGGGTGCCTTTATCCTCTAGGGGTGCCTTTATCAATTTTCTGGGTGCCTTTAACACTTTTATAAGGGTATCTTTAGCACTTTTCAAGCCTATTTTTCCACGACTGTTTATTCCGCAAAAACACCTAAAAACATAGAAATCTGTAATATTAGTACAACAATTGAGAAAGCAATATATTTATGAGAACAATTAAGACACAAAAACGTGTCTATCACTCGGTCATATTGTGTCCTCTCGAGGGATTGAAGTAGACAAAACAAAGATAGACCTAATAAGAAACTTATAATACCCCACTTCGGTGGGGGAGATTTGGTCGTTCCTTGGTCATGCAGGTTTTTACAGGAGGTTTATCAAGGATTTCTCCAAAATCTCAATGCCGATGTGCAAATCGTTGCAAAAAGAGGCTACCTACAACTTCAACCAGAATTGCTAGGATTCCTTTGACAGATTGAAAGAATTGTTGACAACTGCACTTATTATCAAGTCACCTGATTGGAGTTTACCGTTTGAGTTGATGTGTGATGCGAGTGACTATGTAGTTGGAGATGTTTTGGGTCAAAGAGTATGGACAATTTTTCACACGTTATTTATTATGCATCTAAAACCTAAACGATGCACAAATCAACTATTCTACCACGGAGAAAGAATTGTTGGCTATAGTGTTTGCACTAGAAAAATTTAGATCATATTTGGTGGTTACAAAAGTGGTTGTATATTTTGATCACACAACACTTAGATACTTACTCAAGAAGAAATAAGCTAAGTCGAGGCTTATTAGGTGGATACTATTATTGCAAGAATTTGTTATTGAAATTAGAGATAAGAAAGGTGTTGAGAATGCAGTTACAGATCATCTTAGTAGACTTGTTGTTTCTGTAGAAGAACTTCCCTTACAAGATCATTTTCCGGATGAACAACTTTCCTCAATTGAAGATTCAACACCTTGGTACGCTAATATAGTGAACTACTTGGTTACAAGCCAAGTACCTAGTACAATGTCTAATTTTCAAAAGGTTAAGCTTAAGAAAATATCCAAGAAGTATGTGTGGGATGAGCCCTACTTGTGGAAATACAGTTCTGACCAAATTATCCGCAGGTGCGAACCTAACTCTGAATTTCAATCCATCCTATTTTTTTGTCATTCTTATGCATGTGGCGGTCACTTTGGTTCTAAATGTACCGCTCTCAAAGTTCATGAGAGTGGTTTTTATTGGCCAGCTTATTTAAGGATGCATATACTTTTCGCAAATCTTGTGATAAATGTCAACGAACGGGAAATATAGGTGCTCGAAATCAAATGTCACTCACACCGATTCTTGCTGTAGAAATATTCGATATGTGGGGAAATGATTTTATGGGCCCTTTTATTAATTAGTATGGAAAATTTTATATACTTCTTGCTGTGGATTATGTTTTGAAATGGGTGGAAGCTAAAGCCACCCCTACTAATGATTCTCAAGTTGTTCGTGAGTTTGTGAAGGAAAATATTTTCACTAGACATGGCACACCACGTGTGGTTATTAGTGACGGAGGTTCACACTTTCAAAAATCCTTCCATGCGCTCCTTAAAAAGTACAACATAACTCACATGGTCGGTACACCTTACCACCCAGAAACTAGTACGAAAGCTGAAATTTCAAATCGTGAGATAAAGTTCATTCTAGAGAAAACCGTCAATACTACACAGAAAGATTGGAGCTTGAGGATCAACGATACATTATGGGCGTATAGAACGGCATATAAGACACCTATTGGCATGTCTCCATATGGTTGGTTTATGGCAAAGCTTGTCATCTCCCAGTTGAACTAGAACATAAGGCTTTTTGGGCGATAAAGATGTGCAACATGGAGTATGATGAAGCGTGGAAACAAAGGAAACTACAAATTAATGAGCTAGAGGAGATTTGTAATGATGCTTAGGAGAGTTCCCGCATATACAAGGAGAAGACTAAGCTTTTCCATGAAAAGATGATTTCTCGAAAGAATTTTGTTGTGGGACATAAAGTTCTTTTATTTTATTCTCGTCTTAAACTATTTCCTGGAAAGCTAAGGTCCCGCTGGATTTGAACGTTCGTTGTTACTAATGTTTTTCCTCATGGTGCAGGTGAGATTACTAGTCTCTGAGATGGGACTGTTTCTAAGGTCAACTTCTATAGGTTAAAGCCATACTACGAAAACATCGCTTATGTGGATGTAGATGTGCTTGAGTTTCAAGATTTTCTCCCTCTAGAGGAGTAATACGGGCGAGTAGAGAGTCGGACTTACGACTTTAAACCAAGTGTTGCATGTGAGGCAACCCATTGGTTTTGTATTTCTATTTTTATCTTTTGATTTTTATTGGTTTTGCATATCATATTAGGAATTTCCCATCTTGATTTTTACATTGGAAGAGTCAATCTACATTGAGGACAATGTAAAGTGTAAGTGTGGGGGAGTGGTTAAGCATATAGATTTTTAGTATTCACTTTTTTAGGTAGAATTTCTAAACTTTTTGTACATATTTGCATGAAAAACTCCAACTTTTAGATATTTTAGAGTTACTTAGTATACTTCTAGCTAAGTTTACATACGGATTTTTCACCGAAACAACTGAACTTACAAGTATTAGAGAACTATATTTGGAGTTCTTAGTTGTTGAGAGGCTAGAGCTGATAAAAAAGGACTTAAACCGTCGGTAGAGAATACAATATTGAGAAGCTGAACATTCAATACCCATGAGTGAGCCACCAAACTTTTAATTCTTTGTACTTGTCTAAATTATCCGTTTAGAGTGTTTCATCTGTGCAAACTCCGGGTAGAATGATGAGCTACCCAACTTTGCACCAATTTCATCACTACTTTTTGATCATTTGAGTGTTATTTCTATCAATCATGAGGGTGTCATCAGAATTGCTAACTCTATCTTGTAGTCTTGTTTGCAGTTTGCACCATTCTTTCTCGACGACAACTGGTCCATAGAAACACCATTATATCAACAAGCGGAGCATCAAAAATTTGAAAGAAAGTTGAAGAATTCAAGGTTTATAAGCAACAGTACAAGAAAGGTAAAATTTCATATCCAAGTAAAACAACAATACAATGAGCAGAATTATATATACATGTTGAAGACTTATTACAAGAGTGAAAGAAATCAAAAGATGAGAGTTAGTGAAGTTCATAATATCGAGACAATATAAGTTGTGAATAATCAAGTGGTAAATTCCTTATCCCATGGCCATAATAGTTTCATTGTTCATTTTATTTTTTATTTTTTTTATTTTGAGTTCTTTATAAAAAAAATAAAAAAATATTTGTTTTAGTATTTTTTTTTTTGTATTCATTCAATAATGTTGTGGGGAAGAAGAAATCTATAAAGAAGTTTCAAACAACAAGGAATTTGAGGAAAAGAGTTACAATTTTCAAGGTTCTACGATGTTCAAGAGTTCATCATCAACAATTCAAGACCGAAGACTGAAGACGTTTCTATTGGATATTGTGAGAGTGGTGTTGATTGTGAATCGGGTGAGAAGGTAATTAAGTTTTCCCATCCTTATTTGTGGGAAGAACATTCGATCGTTCTTGAGGCTGGATTCTTTCATAGGTGGTTTTCTCCTAACTCAAAAGCTAAGCATGAAAATGATGTTCTTTGGAATTTCTAACTTCTTATTGTTAGTCTGCAGAAACTTTATGTCATCATAGCTCTTTAGATGCATGTTCTCTTGAATGTTTAGAGGTTGGAATTTAGATTTTGTGGGTATACCTCTTGTAACCCCTCACGAGACTATAACTCGTCCACTATGGACACCTAGGGGTTTAAATGCTTGCTACACATGCTAAGTGTAACTGTATCCTTGACGAAATGGAGTTGTTGTATTTTAATTAGGTTATTTTAGACAGTAGTTTGCTCGAGGACTAGCAAAAGCTAAGTGTGGGGTAATTCGATAAGTGCATAATTTACATGTTTATAGTGTCAGTTCCGTACTAGTTTTAGTTATAATTCTTGCATATTATCTTATTATTACTTTGTTTTCTATTTTATTTGTTTCTTTAGGTGAATCATCTGAAAATCAATGGAAATAGTGTTGAAAAGAGCTAAGATGAGAAAAGGGTTTATTCTGGAGTAAAACTGAGAAGTTAGAGCTGGAAAGTACACTTTTGGAATGAAAATCCAGAAGCATTTACGGCTAGAAAATTCTTCAAAGATAGCCGTAAATCAAGTCAAAGAAAGGACCAAGTTTCAGATTAACTTACGGCTAGGAAAGCATAGAAAGCTAAAACAAATCCCCCTTTTGTGATATTTGACAAGTAGAACGCATCGCTCCTCGTGGGAACAAACTTGACTTCTATTATATTATTCTTTAATTAAGTGAAAATAAGATCACTAATTTGATTGCACCCAAGACACACATCAGTCATTCGAAGCAAGAAGCTTTCGGTGCCATTAAAAAATCTATTGAAAGGAAACTAGCGGGTTGGTCTTCTAAGTCTCTAACTCAAGCAGGAAGAACTACTATGGTAAAACATGTTCTTAATTCAGTTCCTCTTTATCAAAATGGGTACTTTCTTATTGCCAAAAAAACTTACTGATAAATTAACTTCAATTCAAAGAAGATTTTGGTGGAGATATATCTCCAATAGGGGTGCCAACTTAATTGACTGTCACAAAATGTGCAAGTCAAATGATCTGGGTGGTTTTGCATTCAGAGATCTAGAAAATCTTAATTTAGCTTTATTAATTAAACTTGCCTGGTGAATATATACTAATTCTAATAAATTATGGGTTCAAATTCTGAAACCCAAGTATTTCAAAGATGGCGACATACTTCACAAGTACTCTCCCTAAAATAAATCTTCATGGGTCTGGACTGGTATTGAAAAAGGTTTAGCTATAGTTCAATAAAATTACTTCATGAAAATTAATAATGGTAAATCGACAAAAATTTGGCTAGATAGATGGATAATTGGAATCCATAACCCCCCAGTCCCAGCTGATACTAACTATTTATCCTTTGAATATGTCTCTGAACTCATTGATCATGCAACAACTGGAATATTAGTTTGATACATCAGCTTTCAGATAATAATACCTCTCTCTTGATTATGCAAATATTTGTGAATATCACTAAATAAGATGTATTGATATGGATGCCAGCCAAAGATGGGAAATTTACATTCAAAAGTGCCTACAAAAAAATCTTTGACATTGGTTATAACACAATACCAAGTGGCACTAATATCGATAAGAGTGTTTGGAAGGTATTATGGAAAAGTAAGGTAGCTCACAGAACTAAGCTATTTGTATGGAGATGTGTTTGGACCATATAAATATGAAGTGGGCTTGATAATATATTCAACCCATTAACCTTAAATTAAACATTTAATTGAGTTATGAGTTGTAGTCCAAGTCCATGAAGGGTTAGTAACCTAATATGCTAGCTTTTATATATGATATCTAGATTCATTGTATCTTTAAAAAGGGGGGTGAATTTGTTGATGGTGAGACCAGGTATATATTCAAACCTGGAGGTTAGAGTTAATCTAGGTATATATTTAGTCCAAATACATTAATTAATTTGGTCACCCTAAAAGGAGGGGATAAGTATAGATGTATACTATCTAGATACATAATTCTAATTATAAATAAGGATGAACTCGGAGAGCATTTGGTCCAGGTACATAATTAGAATGAATCCAGACAAATATTTGACTGGATGCATATCCTTTACAACCTATAAATAGAGGAGGAATTTCAACTAGAAAGGTACACATTTTCTAATCCTTTTCTCTCTACAAAAACCTGCTAGAGCTCATACTCATTGAGGCATCAGAGTGTCCTTGCAGGTACCACCCTCCTTCATTCATCAACAATTCCTAGAGAGCTAAAATTATTGGAGAGATGAGCTGGAATCTCTTCATCATCAATTCCTAGAGAGCTAAAATTATCGGAGAGATGAGCTGGAATCTCTTCATCATCAAGAACCCTACTTCTCTAATGATTAGTTCTTGGATCATCTGGAAAGACAGATGTGAGTCTGTTTTTCAAGGAAAATCTCTAAACCCCTACAAGTATGTTTGTAGGTTAAACTACTATCTTGCACAATGCATCAATGACACATCAGCAATCAACATCATCATATTTTTAGAAAAAAATTATGCATTATTTGTTTCTGAATGGAAACCACCTGAAGTGAATGTTGTTAAATTTAACATAGATGCTTCTTTTGACTATAATACTAATCAAATGGGTCCTGGTATAGTAATGCGGGACCATGCAGGGCAATGTGGATGCATCAAAGGCAACTACTCAGATGGCATCCTAGGACCTGAAAGAGCAGAATGCATGGCGGTTCGTGGGGCGCTTCGTTGGGCTAAAGCTAAAAAACCTTGATAAAATCCACATCGAATTTGATGCAAAACTGGTCATTCAATCTATCACTGATTCTTCTTCTCTAGTTCAGTGGGAAAACAATAATATCATTAATGAAATAAAGATTAGTTCGTTAGATTTCACTTTCTGTTGTTTCACTTTTGTAGGAAAAGATGATAACCAAGTTGTAGATAATATCTCTCGTTTAGTTAGGGATAATAAACACAACATTGAAATTTATTATAACTATCCATCTTTCATTTGTAACTTATTATCCAGAGATCACAACTCTGGTCATTCTTAAGTTTTAATAAAAAAATTCTTTTATCAAAAAAAAAAACACCAAAGCAGGGGAAGAAGAAGAATGCATCAAATAAAATCAGAGGAGCTGCCGCTCTTCAACCAAGATACCCACCACCATCATCAAATAAGAACATGTGGAAGGTTGATTACTTCATCAACAATTAAGTTTGAACCAGGGGACAAAGCAGATAATACATAACGAAGGCAAGAAAAAAAGCTTACCTGAGCGAAAGGATGGAATACTTATACAAGCTCGGAAAAGTTATAAAGTATATCAATCATGGATGTACCAAAATATAGCAAAACACCATATATATATGCAAAATGATTATATATACCGAAGTAGAGTAAGGATGTAAGGCCAAGTGATTTCCAAGAGAGAGCTAAAGTTAACATTAAGGTTTGTATAGTGAAAGTGAAGGAGTTTCATCTGTTCTTGAGAGAGTACTTTGTAATCATCGTTCTATCCCTCAGTAAAATCATAACTTTCCTCCCGTGGACGTAAGTAGTAATATTGAATCATGTGATGTTTGTATTATGTTGTTTACTTACTATTATGTTTCTTCACTTATGTCTAATGTTTATGGTGTTATAAGTTCCATACTAGAATCATACTACTGAGTAGCTAGAAAAATAACTATTATATGTAGGGTGTTGATAGATCCAAGTCTTGGTGGTGGCATTCTCTGTACTTGAAAGGTCTTGGTTATTCTTTCATGACATGTTGAACCAACTACTTGTAGCCAGTGGCGAGTATGGTCTGCATTGGTTCGGTTTTAGCCTCATCCTCCTTCAATTTGTCCGTGTGTCCAATAAATTTCTAAGTTAGCACTCGCGTCCAATCTGTTAATTTTCGTTTTCTTAAAATTACACTTGTGTCTAATCCGCTTGTGAACAGATCATATGTCTACCTGCAAAATAGTTTTTTAGATGGTGTGAACTATGTACAAGTATATAATTGTTGAGATTTGACGAATAATAGGTAATCTTCCTCAACTATTCACGACGAGATATTATTAAATAATTGAAAAGTAAAAAATTGGCTTATCTAACAGCCCAAACTTAGGAGTGTACGGCTTAGTCTTACCCCGATTCAAGGAACGTAGTGATTTTGATTCGATTACACTTAGGAAGCTTATACTAAGTGGTCAAATTGGATAATATCCTCTAGAGAATTTATTCTGGTAGGTGATTGTGAAATTCATTAGGATAGTTGAACTTTTAACTATTCCAAGCAACATATTGGTAGAAATATAGTTGTAGATTGATTCTGATTTGTTTTATAGATCGATATGGATTCCTTAATCATTCTCATCATCATTGTTTTCATTAGTATATTTTATTTTATTTTATTTATTTGCTTTATTTTCATTCAGAAACCTGAATTAACAACCTTGACTCAACTATTCCTTGTGGATTGAATTTGCTTTTCACTATACTACTTATTAGTATAGAGTGAAAGTTATGAATTATTTAATATACGAGAATTATAAAAAATTTACACAATTAAAAGTTTAGATAATGATTAAACAAAACTATTTATGACTATTATTTTTTTTATTGGTAATAACATTTAAATACCAATTATTAATTTTAGTAATACTGAAATTCTTAAAAATTTATCTTTATAATAATACTCAATACGCACCATGTTAGATGATGATTTGAAGTTATACACACATTTTCCGAATTACCTTTGGCCAATGTCTCTAAGGCTAACTCTTATGGTCGTTCAAATTCAAGTTTCACGTAACAAAACCGCTGTCTAAAGTGTTGATTCAAGTCGTGGATCAAGCAAGTGCTTGAAGTGAAAGTCGAATCAAGTTCTTTGCACCAAACCATTGGGTGCATAAAAATTACACTATTGCACCCAACCATTGGTACAAGAGAAATTTGAGCCATCATATGGAGATGAATCCTTTGGTGATCTAATAATGCCTCCACTGTTTCGCCAAATAGTTGGGCGCAAATTCTCCAAATCGTTAGGTGAACTTTACTTGAATAGATTAACATTAAAGTTAGCCTCCAATTCAAGATGACGTTGATAAAAAGTTAAAAAATTGAATTTGACGACCATAAGAGTTAGCCTAAGGTAATTATAGTTCCTATTTTTTAAATAAATTTTTTGTGTTACTCTTTGTAATCAATTCAAATGAAATATTATAAATATATGACACTACATCAAATCCAGAAATTTAAGACACTCTTACTTTTTCTACTTTAAGACACATATATATGTAGCACCAGTTTATGTGTCTCATTAGATTTTCTATCTGTCTCATTAAATCATAAGGATAGGTTTTGTAATTTATAAATATGTTGAAGGATTGAAATGTAGTACGGATATCTAGATATTTCGGGTGAAATACTTTTTCTTTTATCTTTTCTTTTTTCTGGAACCCAAAGATATATTTTTTCTCTTCTTAATTCCTTAGGCAAAACACTATGGTGCAGGAAATCGCTTGGTTATAGCTTAATCTATCCAAAGGAAAGTACAATGGGGCATCGCTTGGCTATAATCTGGCCCAAAGCTTTGGCTTGACTAGAGGAGGGATCACACCACCTCTGAGATGGATATTGGGTAAAAAAAATACACTTTACGATACCCAGTATCCATCTCAGAGATGGGACGGATCCCAGGTATCCGTCACATTCTGGACGGATTCTGGATATCCGTCTCGTAAATTAAACTTGTTTGACCTTTTTTTATTTACGCCTCTCTCACACCCGTCTTGGTCATCCATCACCATTAACGACTCTATGTTCTCCACCCTCGGATCCTAACGGATATTTTTCAAATTTTTTGAGAACTTTTCTCTATATATAACAACATCTTTCTCTTCTCAAATCACACCAAATCAATTTCTTTAAACTTGATTTCCTACTCAAATCCCCTCTAATTTTTATTTTATCTCAATCATTTGAGATTTTCTTAAATTTTCTATACAACTCAAAATCTCTTCTCTTAATTTAGTTCAATATGGTTAATAAGAACTTTTTTCAACAAGAAGATATTGATCTTACAAATGCTTTTGTTTTTTTGAGTTGTGATGAAATCGTTGGTTCTCAGCAAGCAATGGCTATATTTTGGGAACGTATTCACGAAGTATTTGTAAATCTTAATAGAAATGCTAATAATAGGGACCCAAGTTCCTTAAAAACTAAGATGAAAGCAATCAAAAAAGACGTGAGAGAATTCGTGTCGATTCTTAACATTATATATCGGCAAAGTAAAAGCGGTGCTTCACACGAAGATTTGGCAAGTTGTATAATTGAGTCAAGTTATTTCCGATTGGTGATATTTAGTAATTAATTGATTGTTTTAACTCCAATGTTTCAGACATGAGCTGGTCGGAAGCAATTTCAAACCCAAACAGGGAAACCATTCAAATACGATGCTAGTTATAAAATTATGAAAGATAATCTTCCTGGATTTTATTATCAACGCACCGTCGAGAAAAAAAATGCTTTTTTCCCCAGCATTTAGACTTTACAGTAGCACAAAATGGCATGGAAGTACTACCTAATAGAGAGATTCGTTGGCACTACAAGCATTTGGTGAGGCCCATAGGTACCAAAAAGGTTAAAAAAGAAGCAAGGCTGAAGAAGGACCGCGAGCAGGGTATTCGTAGGGGCGAAATAGGTGGTACTTCAAGCGAGATGGATGAATCGATTATTGATCAAAAAGAGGGAGAAGTACTCAAGTGTTTTAGAAAAACACATTTAAGGAAGGAAGAAAAAAAAACACAGATGCAAGCTAAGTTCTTTGAAATTTGGTCTAGTAACCAACAGATACCGTTTCAATCGCAAGATGAACAAGATAATGCACTTATGGCTATGGATCTCACAAAACTAGCCCCAACGGAGCGAAAATATTATCGAAAGAAACAAAGTGATATTTTGAAGAAGTTGAATATAATCGTCGAAAAAATGATTCGGAAGATGATGAAGTGATCCAACTCTAAATATTTTCCTCTGAAGAAGTAATTTAATTTTGTATTTTAATTTCCAGTTTAGTTATTTAAATTTCCATTTTATTTAATACTGCTATTTTTAATTTTAATAAACTTTCAATGTAGTTGTTGTTTGAATTAATGAAAACTTTAAATTTTGAGTAATTAAATTTGTCATATGAAAACTTTAAACAACGACTCTATTTTTCGAATTAACATCAACGAATATTTATGTAAAACGTGATCACTAATTTAAAACAATCTTTGTTAATTAAACTTTAAAATTACAATTGTTCTAAAAGTAAGACGTTTTTTCATTAATTGATAAAAATTTAAAATTACATATTTTCTTAAAATTAGATGATACTTAGACCTAATATATCTAGACCTGGATAACATAATACCAAAAATCTACAAAGAGATTAATCTTCCTTTATTTTCCAGTACGAGATTCTATTATACTTGCAGCTTCGAAATGATAAAACGGCTTTCCTCTCAATTTGGTAAATGCATCCTATGTCGCAAACTTGTCCCCTATGTGCCTGACGAGAAAATCGTTGTACTTGTAGCACAATTTCTTAACATGAATGGTCCTTGAAGAAACATAGTCGTCCGTGTAATCAAAGCGTGGTTTCTTGTAGTTACCGTCCAACTTGGGAATGAAAGGTTATGTTTTTACCAGATTCCAAAATATACGATCATCCCGATGTTCTTCGAGAAGATCCATGAAGATGTAAAAATTCCCAACCATTTCGTCTCTTCCTCAACGTACTTTAATCTTTCCCTTAGTTGGAAATTTTTGTAACCTTGTTTCTTGAGTACCTCTTTTTCCATGGCAGTCATTGGTTTGCTTCTTTTACGCATCTGTTATTCCATAACACTAATTGACTTGGTAGTTGATGATGATGATGTAGTAGTTTACTTGGTAGTTGATGATGATGATGGAGTAGTTCGTTCGCATCTTCTGAGTATCTCTTCAGTTGAATTGGTAGTCGATGATGGACTTGCCATTGGTAGAGAGTTTTACTTTGAAGAAAGTAGTGAATGATGGAGAAAGATTTTTTTGAATGAAGTAGTGTTTGGTGGAGAATGGGTCATCCTATTTACATGCATAAATGGCCAACGGTTCTATTTTTTAAACCTTGCATCAAACAACTAGTTTTCAAACGATCACATAACGCCTAACAGGTATATTTTTTGAACCTTACATCCAACGGATATATCAATGGTTACATAACGATTATATTTTTCTTATAAACTACTACTCTCTATCATTTATTCTAAATAAAATTTACCCAAAGCATTTGCAACTCCAACATTTTTAATATGTTTTCTAAAAGCAAAGGAAAACAGATATTATGTATGCAAGCAAGAGAGGTTTGTCCATTATGTTTCATGGATAACCATAGTCTGATGTAATGCCTCTGGATGTATTCTAAGTGTACATGATGTAATTTTAGAAGTGGTAAATAAAGATTCGATTCTCGAACTTGTGAAGGTGATGATTTTAGAAAATAATGATTTAAACTAGCTCTAGAAATTTCAGGAGTAAGAAAAAGACTAAATAACCTAACTATGATTTTTAAATAATTTTAAACGTACCAGGAATCAGGAATCAGGTAATTCTAACAACCTATGTGATTAATCAGATAATTCTTTTTAATTTAATTGAAGCCCAAATAATTGCCGAAATTGGTTTTGTTATGCTAACAAACAGAGGTAAATCACAAGCATGGATTATCAAAATTAATTAACTAAGCATAATCCATCAAGCAAAAGCACAACTGTTGAAAGAAAACCGTTTTTACTATTCAAAACTATGCAATTTTAATGATAAAAGAATTATAAATAATTATTAGAAAATAATTAAATCACATAAAATTGAGAAAATTACCTTATCCATAATCCCAGTAAATAGACTTAGCTCATGGTGAAGAAAACTTGCTCAAAAGTTGATTTCATTGCTCAAAATATTGATTACAAGGTTGAATAACGCTGTAACAGCTGATTTGATACGCTTATAAGCGTTACAGAAGAGGGTTCAGCTTGTTACAGAAAAGTTTAAGCAACAAATGGTTTGAAGCAATAGACGACAGGAAAATTCAAATCAGCAACACATATAAATGTTACTGAGTCTTCTTCTCCGGCAGTGATGGATGAAGAACACGCCGGCCGGTGCAGCAGCAGCTCGTCGGCGGTGACGGAATATTGACCGGAAATCTCTAAAATCTTCTCTAAGCTTTTGTGTTCAATTCTCTTGGCTTCTCTTGGTATTTATAGATAGTAGAAACCCTAGAGAGAGTTCTAAACCTAATAGAACTCTCTAGAACAGCCCACAAATCCCATTCCTAATCGAAATCAAATTCCGGCCATGTTCATGATTTTTCAACTGATTTCACGGGATCTTTTTGCTGTTTCTCGATTGTTCTAACTTGTGTGGGTTATCTACTATCATTTGGAACAATCTGGAAGCAAAAGAAACCAAATTTTACGTTGGATTTGTGCTGCCAGTGAAACAGACGAGTCCGATGAGTCGACCCATGACTCGGCCCGATCCAGCTCGCTGGGCTGACCCGCTGGGTTGACCCGATGGGTTGACCCGATCCAGGGGTGCCCCAATCCAAAGTGTGGGTGCCTTGATCCATTTTCCCGGGTGCTTTGAACACTTTTTGAGCCAATTTTTCCACAAATCTTTATTCTTCTAATGTACCTACAAAAGCAATAAAACACGTAATAGACACAAAATCGAATACTAACTCACTAGAAATTAAGGTGCAAATTAGACACTAAAATGTGTCTATCAGTACACAAGTAGGCTTTCCTAGCATCAAAATGGTCATTGAATCACAATCGAAAAAAATTAGGTATTTGCAATGTCAATATCCAAATTGTCATGAAGAAGCATAGTTGCTAGAAGATGTTGTGAAAGATAAAGAATATGAAAGGTAAATGATCTATCCAAAAACTTCAAAGTTAAAGCCAAAGTGAAGACGTATGTGTGAAACCGTTGTGGAGAAGAAGGTTACCAAACCAAGCACTGTCCAAACAACATTCAATTTGAATGCTCTAATGTTACTGAATCATTAATGCCTAATTGTAACACTTATATGAAAATGCACACTTCTAAAGCAAAAAACACATATGGAAAACATTACTGGAAATGTCCAGTGTGTCTTTCAGTGGAACAGACTGATTAAGTGTCATTATGTTTTACAGTAACTAACTGTTTGAATTTCAGGAATATGATATACTGTTGTGGTGAATAATTGATGTTGTTTTTTATTAATTGATACTGCAGATTTCAGAATGACAACACGATAAAAGACTAGACATTACAAAATTTATCTTATCTACTCGTCTCCAACTTGACTTAACAAGACTAAAAATGCAAAGACATCTGGTGAACCCATTGCAATACTCTATTTTGAATGACCACACTTAACAGACTATACATTGCAAACACTAGACACTGTAAAAGTCAACCATTCATATCCATTATTGTTAAATTCGATGTTCACCTTATGAGTCATTTTTTCCCTTTTTATGTTCACAGTGTTGGAAACCATTTCGATGTTCTATCTTTATAAATACAACACTTATCGCTCAATATAGCATACAACAAATTCTCAAATTCTTATACCCATCTACTCCTTTGCTTTTCATCGTTCCTATTTTATAATCTTCACTATTCGCAGTATTTATGGCTACTTATACTGAAGAACAAGATCAAAACCTTGTCTGCTCTTACTATTATGCTATACAACTGCATCCTGTCGGACCCGGCGTAGTTCTGGACCCCGGTTCTCCAAATGTTTAATGAGATTGATAGGAACCCAAACAATCGCAACAACAACTCGATCATAAGTCGGTTCTAGATTATCAAAAATAATGTGCAAAGGTTAGTGGTAATACAAATACCACTATATCGAACAAGGGTGTCATGGATGACAAACCAAATGATTGTAAGTGTTTACCATTTAATTGAAATTTTTTTAAAGAGTATTTTCCAATAATTCACTTACTGAATATATTTTTGGTTGTTTATTGTAGCACGACGCTTCCTGGTCGGTTGTCATCCAAGCAAAATTAATTCAAGTTGTTTCACTTCACAAAATATGGATTAGAGTATAAAGATAAGAACAAGTTCGTTCCTCAGAGAGGTATGAGTTGTTATTCGTATTTGAAAACTTAGGTAACAAGGGGGGTTTTGTGTTTTAAGACTAAAATAATTAAACTAATTATGCTAGCAAATAATGGGTAAAAAGAATCAATAGGTTGGGAATACTTGTTAAGGGTTCATCTTCAATCATAAATCATGAAATTTAATTAATAACTAAAGTTGTCACTTAATCATTCATTATCAAGATCCCTAGAGCATCCCATCGAGAGCATACTCCGGTAAATTCCTCATGTCATCACATACCATAACGATGAATATGTAAAATACTACTAAAAAACAACCTAATGCAACATGCTATCAAGTTTAATCCCTCAAGATATTAAATTTCTATGAATTAGGCTAATCAATGCATTAGATATACTATGAGTAATCTATTTAACATAGGTCAAGCTTCTACATGCAATCACACAAAGGTTTTGAATACAATTGGTAATCACAATATACTACTTATGACAAGGTTTATCGACAATTCTGGATCTCAAAACCCTAGTCTAGCAATAGATATGCATTCATGCTTATTTAGTAGTACTCCTAAACAAACAATCATACATGGCGATAATAATTGGTAGAACAAGAACGACAATGACTCGATTAAGAAAACAAAACTAATATATTGATTTAATAACATGTTTATAAAATCCGACTACATCCTTAACCAATAAAAAAAAGTTTAGCAACTCATAATTTTACTAAAGACTATGAAAAATATTAAAGAAGAATAGATAAATCAAACCGAAGAAGCGGGAGAAATAGTCCCAACATCCAGCGCAACCCTAGATCTTTGCGTCAAGCCACAACTACTCCATATTTCTTCTCTGGCTCCAAGAGTTACTTCTCTGCCTCCAGTTCGCTTTTTGTACGTATGTATGTCTGAAGTAAAATGAATACAAAGTTGAGCTCAGGACTCCTATTTATAGAAGTCTAGGCACCGCCTCTACTTTTGAGTTTTAAGCTCAATAAAACTCTTAATAATCCTTATAACATCACCGACTAATACCCAACACGGTTTACAACCGCCTCATACACGCCTTGGCTAAATCCTAGTTTTTCTCCATTCAAAATCATAGCTCACCCAAACTCCGCCTCATCCTGACTTCTCTCTAAAACTCGAACAGACTCGAGTTCACCAACAAAGTTATTCTCGCTCGACCCTTGCTCTCTCAGTTATACCAGGATTATAAACCAACAGTGTCACTGCAGACTTAGAAATCAAATCGAACCTTGATTTTAGCTCTTGGCTATTTTTAATGAAGAGAGAGAAGATGAATGAATCTCTGTTATGTAAAAAGAATTCTTCTTATATACATGACACTCTAATACACATGTAAGATAGATCCACGTGATTAGATGACAGGGCACAAAGATGACAGCAAGAATAACAACTGTGATGACTGCTCAGTATGGTGATTGTATACAGCTAACACCCCCCCTCAAACTCATGGGTGTGTGAACAATCTTGAGCTTGTGCCGAAGAGCAGTAAATCTGGCTGCAGCTAATGGTTTGGTAAAGATATCCGCCAGCTGTTGAAAAGTATGTACATAACTAATTTCCAAAGCACGATCCTGAACAAGCTCACGGACGAAGTGATAATCAATGTGAACATGCTTCATGCGTAAATGCTGCACCGGATTGGAGGCTAAACTAATCGAACTGATATTGTCGCAACCAGTACGCGGTATCCCTGTTGCAAATGGTTCTCGGATCCTCCTGTTAATACTATATCATCAACGTAAACCAAAGACACTGTAATGATAGAGCCCACATGATAAACAAATAGAGATGAATCGGCTTTGGATTGAACAAAACTCAATTTTAATATACTTGTGCTTAGCTTCTCATACCAGGCTCTTGGAGCTTGTTTAAGCCCATAAATTGCTTTATGTAGTAGACAAATAGCATTGGGCCTGACTTTGTCAATGTGGCCCGGCGGCTGAGCCATGTAGACTTCCTCTTTGAGTTCACCGTGAAGAAAGGCGTTAGAGACATCCAATTGATGGATTTTCCAATCGAATTGAACCGCAAGAGAAAGTACTACTCTTATTGTTGTTGGCTTTGCAACTGGGCTGAAGGTTTCCTCATAATCTAGACCTGGTTGCTGATGATAACCTTTTGCTACTAACCGGGCTTTGTGTCTTGCTATAGACCCATCTGGATTGTATTTGATACGAAAGACCCATTTACATCCCACTATGTTGGTAAGACCTGGATTATCTACAAGTGACCAAGTACCCGCATCTATAAGGGCTTGATATTCATTGCTTGTTGCTACTTTCCAGACTTGCTCTTTGTGTGCCGAAGTAATACAGGAGGGAACTGAGGCAGTTGTACTCAAAAGAGCAACACTTAATGGATATTTTGTTGAGAAGTATGCTTTGGGAATGCTGTTACCAGTCTTGGCTCTTGTCTGCATCAAATGAGTGTTCGGAACAGATACTATTGCGTCAGTTTTAGAGACAGGATCAATGGATGGAACAACTGCTGGAATATCTGACAAAGTTGATGGAGGCATATATGGCATAGCTGATAAAGATGGGTTATGTTCAGAAGTAGAAAGTACTGAATAAGGAAACGTGGTCTCATCGAAAGAGACATGGCGCGAAATGTAAACGATACCCATGGATGGATCTAGACAGCGGTAACCTTTGTGAGTTGAACTGTACCCAATAAATATGCAATGTTTTCTACTTTTCTCCATCTTGTTGGTTGTATAAGGCTTCAACCATGGAAAACATGAGCAGCGAAAAAACTTGAAATGTTCATACAATGGAGGCTTTCCAAATAGAATTTCATATGGAGACAAATAGTTGATTGATTTTTTGGGCGGTCGATTGATAATAAAATTGGTTGTGTGTATAGCATCTACCCAATAACATGAAGGCATAGTAGACTGACATAAGAAAGTTCTTGTAATTTCCAGGAGATGCTTGTGTTTTACCTCAGCAACTCCATTTTGTTCCGGAGTGTGAGGGCAAGTTAGCTGATGGGAAATGCCTTTTGAATTACAAAAGTCCAGTAAAAATTTGTTTATGAATTCCCCACCATTGTCTGTCCTTATTGTGATAACAATAGTAGATAACAAATTTTCTAGCTTAGTAATTAAAGAAACAAAGGTTGTTTTGAATTCATCCTTATTAGACAATGGAAGCAACCAACAGAATTTACTAAATTCATCTACTATATTAGCATAGTAACGACTTCATGAGACAGAAGCTTCATGACAGGGTCCCCAGAGATCAATATGTAGTAATTCTAAAGGTTTGAGAGCTACCGAACTTGACATTTGAAATGGTAGCTTATTAGATCTACAGAGTTTACATTCATTAAAGTGAAAAGGTTTCGAAAGAGTATTAGATATGTGAAGCAAATTGCATAGCTTTTGCATAGTCTGAAAAGAAGGGTGACCAAATCTGCGATGAAGGATGAGATGGTCACTGATAGTTGAAGACAGAGCGAGAGACGAAGTGTGAGAAGAACCAAACTTGATTGGATAAAGACCATTTATATGAGGCCCTCGGAAAAGAAGCTTCCCAGAGTTCTGGTCCTTGACAATGAAGCCAGCCGAATCAAGTGTCAAAGAAACTTGTTATCAGTCGCAAACTTGTGAATAGAAAGTAAATTGTGAGATGCTTCATGCACTATTACAATATCATTTAAGCCAAACGAATATGCATTTGCGAACTTAGTTGAGCTACCATGATGAGATATAAGCATACATGTACCATTTGCTGTCCGGATTGTTTTTGGTCCCTTATAAGTAGCTGAGTGTTGCAGAACCTTTTTGTCAGATGCAATATGTTTATTTGCTCCACTATCAGCTATCCATTCTTCGTCTGCGAAATTATCTGTTGCAGCAAGCATTGCTTTCAGATTAGAATGAGGAGCTCTACCTTGATAGTTGTAAGTTAATCTTTGAAAGCATGTTGTTGCAATGTGGCCAGTTAAGTTACAAATTTGACATACAATTTTGTTTCCAGATGAATTGCCCCTGCCATAATTCGATCTTGGAAAGTAGGATTGAGTTGGATATCGTGGACCATTGTATTGACCACGATTGTAATTTCTTGAATATCCTCTTGTGTTTGAGTAACTGTTTCTTGCATATCCCCTGCCCGTATTTGCAAGAAAAGCCTTTGCAGATTGATCCTCATGTTGAGTTTGTTGTCTTTCATGAATGACAGACTCTTCACTGAGAAGGTTGTTATGCAACTCAATACACGACACTGGTGGATTCATATGTCGCATAGATGTTGCAAAGGGAACATACTCATCATTCAGGGATTTTAGAGTTATTACAATTAGCTCCTAATCAGATACGAGTTCTCCAGCAGCAGCCAAATGATCAGTCAAAAATTTAATTTCACTGATTAAGGAGGATATAGACTTGTTACCTTGTTTGACTGAAAGTAATTTAGTTCTCAACTGGATAGAATGAGTAGAAGAAGCTCTACCAAATCGGTCTTCTATGTTCTTCCATAGTTCAGCAGAGGATTGAGATCTTGAAAAATATGCAATCACAGACTCAGAAATGGTGGAGTGAATCCACATGGTAATCGTTGATTCTTCATCTAACCAATCCGTGTATAGTGGATTTTCAATCCATTTTGTTGATTCGCGGACTTGTGAATTATGGAGGACAAGGATATGATCCATCAAGAAATTTCTTGATCTTGAATTTTTGAATCACTGGATTCATCAAGTTTTTCTATGTGATATAGTTTTCTTCCTTAAGTTTGAGTTGAACAAAACTAGTAAGTTGATTCAAGAGAACCTTAGAAATAGAGGTTGAAGTTGGATTATCCATTGAAGCAAAGGCAGTAGAAAATGATAAGGATGGAAAGGTTTCGATCATTAATGATTTGGATGAAATTCTTGATTTTAGAGAAAATCAACAAGATACCAGAGATCAAAAACTTCGATGAAATTCTAAGAACTGAGATATTGATTTAATCAGAAAAACTCGAAGAAACTTGAAAAACAGAAGAAAAACTTTGTTTCGAATCTTGATTTAAGATGTAGAAAATCAGAGGTAGCAACGATCAGAGAAACTCAGAGATGATCAAGATCACTACAAACAGAAATATCTGGTGTAAAACTATTAAGATAGATCTAATCCTCTTAATACCAGAAAACCAGAGATTTCGTTTGTATTTGTAAGATCAGTAAAGAAAGATGAATATCTAAACAAGAAGAAGATCTATGAGTGAAAAGAATTTGGATCTTGATGAAATACCAGAAAGAAATGGAAACAAAGAAACTCACTTCTTGTTGTTTTAGTCTTGTTATATAGTGATGTTGCCGATTACTGTTTGGTTCTACTCAGAAGTATGTGCTGATCATTAATGATTTCTCTGATCGATAAAGAAATCGATGCGTTTCAAGAAAATGAGACTGAGACTTCTCGAGACTTATAGGTAATTAATGCTTTCCATTAATTTTGTCGGTCACGCTTCTGCTGTATCGACTGATGAGAAGTAATCTCTGATAAAGCTGTTGTTAAAGATGAATAAATCGAAAACGATAATTGATAATTTCCAAGAAAGACTGTTGAGTGTTGATGTTTTCCAAGAAAAGAAAATTCATCAAATGATGAATCAGATCGATATGTTTTCTCTGATCGATGAAGAATTGTTTATTTCAAAGACGAATTCATTAAAGAAGAATTGTTTAATTGATCCTTTTCATTAAAGACTTGATTCAATCAAGAAAAATAATTTCTTCCTAGATTTTCCCAAGGAGCGAATGCTCTGATACCATAATGAACAGAGAGAAGATGAATGAATCTTTGTTATGTAAAATGAACTCTTATTAATGAAAACAGTCTGTACAGTCTCTTATATACATGACACTCTAATACACATGTGAGATAGATCCACGTGATTAGCTGACAGGGCACAAAGATGACAGCAAGAATAACAGATGTGATGACTGCTCAGTATGGTGATTGTGTACAGCTAACAATTTTAACCAAAACCCAACTCAATTCCATCTGCCACAAAACCGAGCTCAATCTCAGTTATTGATGGTAGTAGAAACTCCATCAAAGATTCTCGATAACTATAGCAATCACCAAGATCTACTTCCGAGCTTGAACAGAACCAAACCTCTTCTCCTTTTTCTCTCGCAACACCATCAACCATCATCCAACTCTAGTTCACCACCAACAATCATCACACCCTTAATCACCGAAATCATCTCACTTTGAGCTCTGCCATTATTCTCCTCTCAACAACGTCACATCCATATCCACCAACTCTGTCTTCTCGCACTCTTTCTGCTTCACATAATTATCATCATCAATGCTTCGATTATCACATACCCATCAACCATCGAAGACCTTCTCAAACTCAAACTCCAGCCACAACAACTGTCGTCCATACCTTGTAATGGCTTATCACCGTCATATCTTTCCTTGTAGTTCATAATGAAACCACATGTTTGCAGCAATCGAACAAAATAGATGATGGCAGAAACCCTCGATGAATATTCCCTCTGTTCGAATATTGTGAATTGGGGAGGAAGACGACAGTGTCCCATAACCAAACTATGGTCGCCTTTAGTAAAGTTTGAATTATTGGCAGCCCCGAGTAGAAGTGGAAGTGCCTTTAACAAGATATGAACTTCAGCTGCCCCTTAACCTACGACAGAGTGCCAATAGTGATTTCCCTTGAAATGACCTTTTCCCCTTAGTACTCGTTTTGCTCATAACTTCTTCATACGACCTCGGAATGACCTCATTCTTTCGCCGTTGGATTCGTAATTCAATTCTATACAAGATAGAGGGTAGAAATACTGTATTTGACTGAGTTCCAATAGGTATTTGACAATTCTTCCCTTGTAATGCTTCATTTCTATTTCTTTCAGAGATAAAACCTAATAAAAGACACAAACTACAAAAGTAATAATACACAGTAATTCACACAAAATCTAGCAAATAAGTATAAGAAAATGATACTTAGAATATGTAAATTATGCACTTATCACTTTTCGTACTGCATATCTTTGTAAAATACGGAACGACATTCCGTTGTAATCATTGCTACTCAACGATAATAGATATCTTTCGTAATATGAAACCGACACGGTTAGCACGAGAACCAACTCCTCCTAATTCCGACAACAAGGAATAACTGGTTTGGTTATAGGTTTTGTGGATATATCAAACTCGTCCATGGAGGCCACCTTTATGATTTAAAGGCTTGTTTCACGTGCTAAGTGCAACCGCGACTTATAAGAAAATGAGATATCTTAACATCTAGTGATGTAATGTTGTTTTGAATAAATGATATTGGTTATTTATGGTATTATCGTTATTTTATTTATTGTAAAATAGATTACGCCGGTTGAAGTACAAATAACGAAAGCATATTCCAACACTTAATTAAAACCCTAATTCATTTTCGTAGGAAACATGATTACACTTAGCATATGTAACAAGCCCTTAAACCACCAAACGATCCTGGTGGACGAGTTGTGTCTCGTGAGGGTTTACAAAAGGATCTACCCACAAAAAACTGTTATAATCAAACTTAGTCTTCACCGGAATCAACTTCAAATGTATGGTTCTTCATGAATGTAAGTAGATCAGGAAACTTTTTTCTTAAAAACTGATAACACTCTTCAAATTCAAATTGTTTGCCTTTTTGTTCATTGTATTTCACTTTTCCTAGTCTCTCCTGCAACATTCAAACATTAAAATTAGTAAAATCTTAGTTGAAAGAAACATAAAGAAAAATTTGAATAAGTAAAACGAAAAAAAAATTACAAGTCGAGAATGGGTCATTTCTTTAGGACAACTGCAGTTGTTATAAATAGTTGATTGGAGGACAATAAACTGCATAGCTTCTTCTTGTATTAAAACATGTCTATCCCTTATGTCCTCCACAGTTCTTTGGCAAGAATTGCCAAAGTCTATTTTGTACTAATGCTATACTAGGTTCCAGAAGGCTTCATCTGGTAAAGCTTGTTCTCGAGCGACAGGTTGAGATGTTGGGTGATCCAAATTTTACAGATAACTAAATCTTCTGTTGGATCAAATCTAGCCATACAAATTTTGAGAATAGTGTCTTTAACTAAATGTGAAGGGGATGTTTGGTGATGAAGAAGCTAACAAGATGTGAGGAGTGAAGTGTGCCTAAGAAAGAAATCCTGCCCCGAAAGAGCGCCGGTTCCGGTAGTTAGTGCTTGCTCCTTCCCATCTCCAATATCCCCGTATACAAGACTCCGGGCGAATGACTCCAATTCCTTGATTCCATATGTTTCAGAGCGATCGATAAAGAGCAGTTCACGCAGGTAAAGAAGGGGCCTTGCAGGTGAAGGGAATCTCCGGTTCATATTTCGTCGACCAATCCTTCCTAATTCACATCTTTGTTGAAATTTTTTTTTTTTGTAATTCCTTACATAAGGACTCAGAAAATACCGGATCCCCGCCGACACAAGCAAACTGTTGATAAAATTCCAGAAGATGTGAATTTATATGAACATTTGGAAAGGAGCCGTTACAAAAGTAAATTTTTTGAAAAACATATGCATTGAGGTCCAATTACTCATCTACTAGAGTCGTTAATATTCGAGCAACCACGATCAAACCTAAATAAATAAAATAAAGTCAACCTTTACATTCATTCAAACTTAAAACTACAAAATGATAAAAAAAAACTATCTTCATTATTGGTTCGTTCAAGTTTGCACTTCCATATCCATGTCCATTTCCATCAAAATCTTCGTCTTCATCTTCGTCGTAATCTTCATCTTCATTGGAATCTGCGTATTCTTCCTCTGCATATCCATCTTCACAAGCAGGTTCACCTACGTTCTCAAAACCATCTGGAACATGTTCATAATATTGAGGTCTACCATTTTCATCATCGATTGGACCTTGACCATAATAATCATGATACACCTTCTTCAGTTTGATCAGGATATTCTTCTTCGTCTAATAAGTCTGTATCATCATATTCTTCTTGTGATGAAGGTACTTGTACATATTCCAAATCTGAGCCCTCCAAACTTAAACCTCTATCTGGTTGTGGTGGGTTTACTACTCCTTTACCAGGACACATTCTAATATACGCAACAAGATCAGTCCTTAATTGTAGGTGCAATTGAAGGTTTTTAAGACTTGCAACAAAAAATTGACGATTATCAATAGGCTCCGGCATTGGAACAGGAACAACTGCATTCCATTCTCTATCCCGACGTTCATGCTCAATTATCATGTTGTGCAAAATAAGACAACATTTCATTATTAGGTTCAATTCAGTGTCTTTATAATACTTACATGGCAATCCGACAATTCTAAATTTCCCTTTTAGCACTCCAAAGGTACGCTCAACATCCTTCCTTTTAGCCATTTGATACCCATTGAATCTTACCAAGTCTGGATAACCCAATGTTCGAGTGTAAGCTTGCACAATAGTTGTCAATTTTGGGTAGATGTCGTCGACTAAGAAATAACCCATTTTGTACCGACGCCCGTTGATGACATAATTACATGGAGGTTACCCTTGAGCATGTTATCAAAAAAGGGTGAGTGTGCAAACACATTTAAGTCGTTATTTTCCCTAGGTATTCCAAAAAGGCATGCCAAAACCATAAATCATATGATGACACTTCCTCTAACACCACGAAACTGTACTTCTCTTTACCCCGATATGTACCTAGCCAAGCTATTGGATAATTCTCCCATGGCCACTGCATACAATCAATACTATCCAGCCTTCGAGGAAATCCTCGTTCGGCATTCTCAGGTAGCAACCTCCTCACATCTTCAGAACTAGGTTCGCGCAAGTATCTTGGTCCAAAATGGTGGCATATTATGTTGCAAAATCTCTTCTCATAATAGTATGTTGTTGTGGCTCCCATACGAGTGTAGTCATCAATACTCTCGGCGGCTATACCTTTGCACAAAATTTTCATCACAGCTACTAATTTCATATGTGGAGAATGTTACACCAGTTGCATCCGGACGTTGATGCTATTCTTCGTCCACTTCAATCAATTAATTTTCTTAACAATTTCTCAAATAATACTTCATCCATGCCTAGACGTTGTTTGAATTATCTTGAAGTATAACCAGTTCCGGGAGTGAAATAATCATTCATCATTTTCCCATCATGCCATACTCGATCTCGGGTAAGTCGTGATCGTGTATGCACTTCCCTAGGCACTGGTTGACGAATAATACGCCTACGAACATCCAATGTCATTAGCTGAAACAACATCGTGGCTTTTTCTTCTTCATCACTTGAAGTATCCAAATCAAATTTATATGTATGTCTCACATACATATGCATGAGACTTATATTATACCTTTGCAACAACAATTTCAATTTCAATTTCTCAATACCATACTTCAAATTGGGCTCAATCAACATTCAACACCAATAAAATAATAACAATTTCATTTCAAATAGGCATTTGATCAACAATACATCACAAAACAAGTAATAATCATGTATTTCATATTATATCTATGTTCTAATATTGTTATTGAGTTGTCTACGATGTAAATAATCAATCAAACATCAACAATTTCATGATTATCAAAAAAAAAATTGCATTTAGAACCCTAATGGTAGATTAACTTACCTTTGATGATTTTGTGGATGGATTCCGAAATTGAAAAATACAATAGAATCACCAATGAGTATGGAGCAAAACCTTTAAATTTGACGCAACAAATCGACATATAACACCTTAAAGATCAAAAAGGGGTACAAATGGTTTGAGAGGGGAGGAGATTTTTTTTTAAGTGCAGGTTTCTCTCTAAATATGATATAGAGACGGATACCTGGTATTCATATGGTCAAGTCAACCGTTGACTGAGTCTCGCACTATGCTGACGGATACCAGGTATCCGTCTCAGCAAGCCAAGCCATAACTTTCTCCATAGTGATAGTTTTTGGACCTCTCTATTGCTTGGCTATAATTAAGCTATAGCCAAGCGATATGCTTTACCATAGTGTTTGGCCTTACAGAACCTTCCTGATTTTGTTATATGAACTATTCCAAACGACAAAAACTAAAACTCATAGATAAGATTATAAATACTTGTGTTTTCAAATAAACATTTATTTTTTAGTTCTTATTTTCGGATACAAGCATGTTTAATGTTTTAGAAATCCCGAGTAAAAATATCTGGCCTAGTTAGTAAATTCGTGAATTATATCCGTATAATTCGTGAATCCGTTCATATCATTTGAATCCGTCCGTATCATCCGAATCTGTACGTATCGTACGTACTTTCGGAACTCCGGTTTAGATTTACGAATTTTCATCCTAAAATGAATTATATACGTATTTACGAATTACCGAACTATATGATATTATAATACTTTGCCACATCATCACTAAATTACTATTTTTTATCATGTTTTTTACTTTTAGAATCTTACATACATCAATCTTAACAATCTTAGCCCTACACCAACAATGTACACGTTATTTACTGATTAAGTATCATATTTATAGTTCATTTAAATCATAAAATTATATTACATAAAGAGAGATTATGTTAAAAAATGATGTTTTTACTGGTTATTGTGTACCGAATTTTATGTGCCGAATTTGTTTTCCTAAAATGAATTATAAACGTACGTATACTGTTCCAAATTATCCTCGAATCACAAACCGTTGACCGGATAATGAACTCGATTTACATTCCGTCAAAACGAATAATACTCGTATGTTTGTTATCATGAATATTTTCCGTACCCCGAATTGCTAACTAGCTGCTCCGATAAAATGTTTTATCTATCTCTGTCAACTGTGCAAATGGTTATATCCCATTTGAATTGAAAGTTCTCTCTTAATAATAGATGTACAAATGTCTCTCTGGTTTCGAGTAGTAGGGTAACAGCCAACCTTATTCAAATCAAGTATAATGGCGCCTTAAACACCCAAAGAAAAAGTGACCAGTGGGATTACATACAATCTCTAAGTTATAGAATTAAAGGTCCTTGGATGTTAGTAGGAGCTCTAAATTTCATCTTAGATAGTACTAGTAGTGAGAAAGAAAGAGAAAATGAACCGTGTACCAGTGTAAATGGTCTGATTCAACAAATAGGTTTTATAGACCTGAAATGTGTTGGAGACCCGTCGAATCAAGGAGAAGGAAAATAAAATATAAGAGAGAGAATTGATAGGGGTCTGGTTAATGTAAACTGGTTTGAGGTTGATTTTTTGGTCCATCATCGGTTCCAATTTCTCTACTTTCCCTAGCAGCGAATAAAATTCAAGAGAAGCACCAGAAGGCCATTTATGGAAGAAGTGCTTGTATGCCGTAACCTGTGGTTTCAAGGGATCACATAAAAAATGATCGGCTTCTTCCATGGTGGTCAGGTTTGGTATTGGGAGAAGCGGCAGTAATGAGGATTGTACCCATTTCCATGAAATTGTCAAGCTTTATTCTCGAAAAAGAGAGATCCCTGGAGCTTCTAATTGCCATGGTTGGTTGAAGCAATTAGCAACCGAGGGTTCATTCCTCAGGATTTGGAGCATTTGTGCGCAGCTTCTTTCTTGTTATTTCAATTGAAGGTTACCGTTTGTTAAAAAAGTCGTCCTGCCTCTTGCAGTTCGTACCTTTATGACATACTCCAGTTGTAATGCTTCCCTAGAACTCCTTCGGCATTAGAAGCTGCTGAAGAAACCTTGGTTTCAAGGGTTGAAAAGCGACTGGATAAACCTTTCAGTTGGAAATCAGTTCAACTAAATCCGTTACTTTGGCAGGAACTAGCACTAATTAGAGCTACCATTATAGAAACAAGAGCTAAGTTAAGGCTAAAAGGAGGTCAGTATGATTTAGGAGATGACCTCATTCGTAAATATTTATTTATAAGAACTTCAATTTGTGGCGAAGATCATCCTGACACAGTTGCGACTAGGGAAACTGTAAGTCAACTCATGAGACATATAACAAGTAATGAGGTTACTTAACTTCATTTTATACTTCTTTTTAAAGTTCTTAAAGTTATAAATTGTTCACAATTCTTTCTTATATTAACAATTGTGAAATGTGAGTTCAGATTAGAATCACAGGAAAAAAGAAAAGTTTGAAAATAAAACTTGCTTACTTAGGCATCTAACAAAGAGAAAGAGTTTGTTATAACGAGAGATCAAACGAGAACGATAAACAGATAAAGAACACAGGGATTTAACGTGGTTCACTAACTGTTACGTTAGCTACCTCCACAGCAGAGAAACCAGAGTTTTATTGCTGAGCAGAATACCAAAAATACTTACTCTAGGTACAACGTATGCCTATATATAGGGCAAAGAAATAAACCCTAATTCGACTAGAAAGCGGAAAACAATCCCAGTCATAATACATTACGTATACCGGAGTTCATTCTTTTAGTATTCCGGCAAACAAATGATTCAAGGCATATCAACAGAGTTCATTCTTTTAGTATTTACCTCTGCGTTTTCTTCTTTCGTTATTGGTTAGTCAGTTGCAGTTTGTTCTCTAGTCCAATTTCTATCTTACAAGAAAGATTTGTGTTTAGAAATATTGCCAATTCTATATCATATCAGCCATTGTAACAATGATTCCAATGACCATCTGATATTTAGAACTTACGCAAATTCATCACGCCGGTAATCTGAACGGCAGACCGCACCTGTCAGCTGTCAGCTCCACCTAACTGACAGTCTGGTTTTAAAAACCAATGGCGGGGTGCCAGTGGCAAGTTCTTTGGGTGCGTGGGGGTGGGCAAATGACCTCAATCGTCCATACCTGGCTCCGCTCAACACACATAGAAGCCATGCATGTTGGGGGCTTAACCCAGATTACTGACCGAGCTCCAGACTCTTAGCTTATTATGCCAAAGAGTGAGCACTGTTGTAATATGCCTTGAATACAGGCTTGTATTTATTCTTTAGAGTCCTGTCCGTTAGTTCTTCTGTTCTAGTGAAACTGGAATGCAACAGGAGCTGCTGCAGTGAATCTGCGATGCAACAGGAGCTGCTGCACCGCATCAGGACTTGTTGCACCATAACTGGAATGCAACAGGTGATGTTGCACGTAATGTTAGTGCAACAGGAGTTGTTGCGTTATGCGTTAGGTCAACAGGAAACATAAAAGAAAACGAGATTTACTTTCTTTGTAAGAGAGAGTGTGAGGCAGAAAAGGGGCAAGGGTTCTTGAGAGGGGTTTGAATCATTATCTTGTAAACTTGTTTGATCATAGTGGAATCATTTCATCGTCTTGGCAAGTGGATGTAGATCATCTTGATTGAACCACTTGTGTGTGCTTGATTTGATTTCTATTTCTTCTTCTTAATTAGGATTGTGCTTGAGCCATTTGTTCTAACAAGCACCAATATTGAATTTGTCTAGGAACAAAACAAAGTCTTCTTCTTTTCCCATATTTGTTCAAGGCCGCTGAACAATGCAAGGACTTCTATTCTGTACATGTTTCCAAATTCTATTATGGCCCACTATTCCAAATTCTATGATGATCTAGTTTCCTATAAAAGACTGCAGCATGTAATCCTCTCATATTGTCAAAACTTTTGAGACTTCTCTTCTCTCGGTTATGGTTTTCCTTCCTCAATAATTTCAGGGCAAGGGGGAGAAGATTAAGCAGCAGAAACAGAAGTCATGTTGAGCCTTCCAGTTGAAATTCAGGAAGATATATTTTTAAAATTACTGTGTAGTCAGTTCTAAATTGTAGGTACGTTTGTAAACCATGGAGTAATCTACTTTCTAGCTCTAAATTTGTTGCGTATCACCTCCATCATAGTATCCGGAAAAACAACCTTAGGTTCCTCCTTAGTCATTACGAGCAGCCGTGTTTCAAGTTGCCTGGGGTTCATTCTATAGATTATGCTTCAATATCGAGATCATCAGCATCATGTGAATCTATTAATGAAGCTGTGATGGAATACCCATTTCAGGATAAGTCACTTCGTTTCGAAAATTTGGGTTCTTGTAATGGCTTGATATGCTTGGGTATTAGTAGTGGTACAAGTACTTGTATTGGTCAAGATTGTAGCATTTGTCTTTGGAAGCCATCAACAGGTGAGTATAATAATAATATACCAATGCTACCATTATTTGATAACCATCAGCACTGCTACAATGTCAGGTATGGGTTTGGTTACGACTGCGGCATTGACGATTACAAGATAGTAAGACTAGCAAATTATGGAAATTCTGGCTGTTTTGAAGCTCATGTCTATGCTTTGAGATCATATTCATGGAAAGCAGTGCGACTCGTTACTCATTTCTCCTTGCAGATAGATCTCCCGGTTTGCCTTTTAACGCAGCACTTCATTGGTTGGTCATTACTGCCACCAACTCTGACGTAATACTATGTTTCGATTTAAGCAATGAGAGAATTTGAGATATGCCATTCCAAGAAAAAGTGAACGCAATTTTGGATATGCCAGAAGAAGTGAATGCACATCCACAAGATAGTTCGTTTAAAAATATCGGAGTGATTGAAGAACGCTTAAGTTTAATTTTGCTTGTCCCTTGTGTACGTCTTGACATATGGGTGATCCGAAAATACGGAGCGAAAGAATCTTGGACCAGACGCATCACCACTACCCAAGAACCAATGATTGGCTTCGGACTTCCAAAACCGCTATGGTCTTTTGAAAATGGTGAGATACTATTCAACAAGGACTTGAAGTTGGCTTTATTTGACACAATGAATGATAAAAGCACAGATTTGGAAATGGATGATGCTGACTTTCTATGGAGGGTAGAAGATAGTTATTTGGAAAGCTTAGTCTCAGTTCACTCGGGTGCTTATGTTGGAAAAAAAAATGGACTACAAATGGAGTCGACACAACCGAGAAGTCCAAGCCGCCGAAGATGACATGGGGTTCACTCTTTTCTGCGATGACGGATTTGGTTATTTATTTTTTGACTTGACAGGATTGGTTTTAGTTCTTTGTTGTAGTTTTTTGTTCTGGTTGCCGGAACAATTTGTGCTGATAATATACTCCTACTAGCTTCCAGTTATAATATCCTTAAAACTGCAATTTCTCATCACTCAAAAATATTACATTGTTAATTTTTTTTTTGCTCGGTAAAGAAAAGAATACAACCCAGGGGACAGCAGAAGCTCAACCCCAAGGAAAGACGGAAACTTTACAGTTTACACTAAGAGTTAAAAACCCAAAAAGATAGAAAACAGACTCCAAACTAGGCAGAGGATTTAAAAAATTGTCCCTATACCACCCCTGCGAGACAAGAAGAGGTTTTAGGCTTTAGCCCAGTGAAAAGCTTGAATTTTAACATTCCTTATTATGTCATTTATTTGAATAGGATTGTTAGAGAAAACTTTTATGTTTCTCCATATTTCCCATAATATCGCTGCAGGCAGACGACGCCACGGTTGCTTTCTTTGATCCGGAAGATTGAAACTTGTCCAACTCCGCAATGTTTGAGACACTGTAAGAGGCAATTTCTTGGATTCTATGGAGTGAAAGAAACGCAAGAAAAATGGCCAACAAGAGATCAAAGGATAGTGATACTCTGATCATAGAGGTAAAGAATTTGATATATTTATAGGGATCAAACACTAAACCAGATTGGTTTCGATACCTAACATTCAGAGACTTGATAACCAATTGATCGGATATTTTATAGTTTCAGCCAGGTGAAAAAGAAGCTTGAATATATTTATTTGTAAAAGTATAACCGATTTTTTTTTCTTATCGAAGGGGTTGGGCTATTCTACCAAAAAATTGCAAGGTTAGCGCAAGTGGGTCTGAAGAAATCGGGCCAGACTATTAGTTTTTCTTCTAATTTTAAACTTTTTTCTCAAAAAAAGAGGCAGAGCCCGAAATCTACCAGCGCAATTTTTAGAAATAACCCCATATTCTACGTGCAGTACTGCAGCGGAGGAGCAGATGCTCAACTGTTTCAGGTTCATTAGTGCACAAAATCTGCAAAGATTAGAAGATTGACTAGCCATACCTCTTCTTTGAATTCTTATTCATGGTAGGAAGTCTTCCCAAACATGCTTGCCAAAGAAAGAAGTCTTGGGGCCAAACGCTCGACCAAACTTTAGCCACAGGAAAATTGGTGCTAGAATTCGTAGCGGCTTCATAAGCCATTTAATTTAACTGAAAACAACCCTTTCTTATCTTCCAACCAGATTAATTGGTCATTAACTTAAATAATAGTCCCACGCTGGAGAACACGACCTCGGAAATCGTGTATATATTAAGTTACAGTTGCACTATATATCACCAATCAGCCATTAGCCAACCCCAAAATGGAAAATTATGCAGGTATGTTGCACTAATAGTCCTACATGGGCTATCAGCTAAACATCTCAATGATTATTTCGGGGCCTCTTCACAGGTAGCTGATTGGTTTTTAGTTTTGATTCATTTTTTTTTTTTCATTTTGATCACTTCGTCTATTGTTTTGAGCTTAATTTATTCATCAGAAAACATATTTTACATTAAGATGATCCCAAGACATCTTGGCACTTGAGAGGCATGTCTCAAGCTCCAAATCATCAAATCCAACTTTGACAAGCCTTTCCTGACCCCAATTAAGCATCTCAACTCATTCAATGAAACGATATCATTCTAAGGATGCTTAAATAAATTCAACAAGCTCTTAATTCACTGCATACGCTTATAAAAAAATAAACAAATCAGTGCATACGCACCGGAATGACTTAATCACATAGATATAAAAGACGCTAATCGTACTTTTATCTCAAAATTTGTATTGATGGGCGTTAGTTTTTCTTACATGTATGATTAGTGATCCATGTATATATTGTTACGAGACGAACTCTAAGTAGTTATTACTCAGAGGCTACTTCTATTTCAAAATTTGCTGGACAGAATTTTAACGAACTGCGCCCATAAAAACCATAAAGTCCTGACCATTCAATCTGTTAACCATTCTCATCCAACACAGCCAGATGCCATGTTTACGGGATCAAACTAAAACATTGTCTGAGCTCTAGACCTAGCCAATGATGCCAAAAAAAGAATACCAGCATTTTATCGTCTATGAGCAATAAAGCTTAGTTTGCAAGCCAACCCATTCAGTGACTAAGTAACCCTGTTAATCGGAATCCTTTTTATAGATAAGGGATAACCAAGGGGTTAGTGAAAAGATGATATTACTTTTTGGCTTTTTGTTTACAAAATAAATTCCTTCTTCTAAATGAAACCTAAATTTAAAAAATTTAAAAAATTTAACTTAATTCACAATGTCTTTGAGGTTGTAACAATAAAAAAGAAAATCTTTTTTATGACGGAATCACTCTAAAAAAGAACTCCAAAAAACATTTTTTTTTGAAAATTGAACGTCATATTACTGAAACAGAAAAGATTACAAGAGTGGAACTATTTTGTTGGTTTCCCTTATCCCTGAGCTAAGTCCTGAGATATGGGAATCCCCCAACATAAATTCTTCCTCTAAATTTGGTCTATCAGACCTCCTTACATTTATATTCTACTTATCAAAAAAAAAAGCTTGAAGCAGAAATCTTGGCATTTGATTTCATTGTTGTTTTAAGTAACCTTCATGTCTTGCATTCTTGGCTAGTGCATCAGCCACATTATTACTACCTCTATGCTTGAAAAAATAACCCAAAAAGTTGTTTCCACAGGTCATTAAAACTTTTTTAGCATCCAAGATTATTGTTTGGTTTTTCCAATGTATGGCAGATGGTTTGTTGTTTGCATAATCCATAATTCTCTGATAATCACCTTCAATCCAAAAGTTTTGAAAGTTCATATCCTTCGCCCATGAAGTTGCTTCTAGCAGAGTTACAACTTCTGCTTCTTTAGGGGTGGATGACCTGAATGTCCCTGCTCCTGCTGTAACAAATTCACCTTTATCAGGTCTTAAAATTAGCCCATAGACAAAGTTTGAAGAAGCAGTTATCCAGGACGCATCAATGTTACGTTTAAAATGAAAAGTGCAGGTGCCTCCCACTTTTGAGGATGAAAAGAAACTGAGACTGGATTCCTATTTCTTAGTATACAAACTTCAGTATTTTGTATTACAGAATGAATATTTATGTAACTAGATGTGGTGCCCAAAATTGTATGTGTCTTTGTATAATCAATGAAGTTTGTATACTAGTACTGGATTGATCCTGGGAAATTCTTCTGCATCTTTCTTTTTAGATCATCCAACATTTTGTAGCTACAATCACAATAGTATCTTCCTTTCCTTTTCCTGCAATCCAGTTATTATAGAGTTCAATGAAAGGACAAGATGCAGATAAGTTTAAATGAAAACCTACTAAAGGGGGTAACATCCACACTGACCTGGCATATAAGCAATAAAAAAAAGATGATTTATTGTTTCACAAGGATTATTGCAGAAAATGCATTGCATATCCAAATTAGGTGTAAACTGTCCTGATTTTTGTCTTACTGGTAATACATTATGAATGTATTTCCATATAAATATCTTGATTCCCTGAGAAACCTTTAACTTCCAGAAGGATTTCCAAAAGTTTGCAGTTTTAGAAATCCCCATCATTGCATTTGTATTGTGATTTTGCAGTTTGTCATACATTAAATTTACTGAAAATTCCCCATTATTGGTGAGTAACCACCTTAGCTTATCTTCTTTCAGATTATCTTTGTTGTCAGAATAGATTCTAATTCCTAGTACTAACTCAACAATATCAATGGGAAAGTTACTTTGAATTACTTCAAGATTCCACTTCTATGCATCTGAGTTTATAAGATCAGCTACGAGTGTTAAAGAGTTTGTTTTAGTTCCGTAAACAGATATTAAGTTTTCCTCCATACTTGGTATACTTCAAGAAAAACAATTTAGTATGTGGATGAGGTGTTTTTTTTTAAGTTTAAACCGTAACTTTGGACTTTTTGTTTCGTTAGTTTTTGAATCGATAATTATTTATAATTGGAAAATTGTGCACGTCTTAAATAAAAAAAAAAACTTCTCTGAATTTAATCTGGTGTTTAATTGTTTAAAATGGATATAGAATGGTATTTACGGAAGAACGTGTCCGAACCTATGTTTATATATACGTTTAAATTCACTTAAAAATACAGGGACCAAATTCGACAGTTCATGTTTTTTTTTATAAAACTGTAAATGTAATGTAAGAATACGAAATCAAATCTCAACCAATTAGGAATGAGGGTTTTGTCGACCACCCAATGTAAAGGAGGGTGAATGCTACCTTTTAACGTGGATCCATAGACCAAACGGATTTTATAAAAATCCAACAGACACAAAATATAAAGAGGATAAACAGTTTTTAGTTTCGTCGACCGTCTAAAAGGAGAGTAAGCGCAATTTTTAACATGGAGTGAAAGATGATTTGGAGTGTTTAGTAGGGGTGGAGCCAGCCTATGGCAAGAGTAAGTAGTTGACTACCCTGTTGGGCTGGCTCCCAAGCCCAATTTTACCTATCGAATATCTGTTTTATCCCATTGATGTTGATAGTAATTTGGTATGTGCAACGGATTCAACCTCTTTATGGGTTGCCGATAAGAAATAAGGACATAATAGGTATTTCATAAAAATAATTTATACAAGAAAATCTTGAAAATACGTTGTTATCAATAGATAACTGTGTTTAAGTCTAAAATCTGATGACATCACATTTCTAATATCCGGCCGCATTGAAGGTGCTATTATTTCCCATTCTGAAAACTGTAGAATAGATATGCTTCTTATTCTTCTTCTTCTCCTTAATTTCATCTCTTCATTTTTATAATTTCAGGATTTTAACTTTCTTTTTTATCTCTGGGTACTGCAGAACACGAACAACTCAACTAAAAGCAAACAAAATAATACTCCCTCTATTCCAGAAAAAAAATGATACTTTCATTTTTTTATTTTAGCTGGACTATTGACCTGGGAGGATCCATCCGCATATCAAGAGGTCCATTACATTGAACATATACATTGTAAAATAAATACGAAACTCTGACACTAAGAAAATAAAATAATTGGCTATTTAACCTTTGGTACCCGATAAACGACCAACACTTATATTTCGTATCCAACATTTTTTTAATTAAAGGATGGTACCTGGATCCGTCATTAACTATTAAGTCAAGCCGTTGACCTAACTAAGTTAGGATTTTCATAACAAAACTTATATAATTACCGTATTAACCTTTTCAATAATAACAATGGCTAGAGTTGTCCTGACATCTAGTTGATGATATTACACGTGTATGAATCTGAACGAGCCCTTGAATGAACGACCCAGATTAATCATTCTAATGTAACCCTAAAACCAAACATCTATCCATTTTCACGGTCCGGCTACGATGGAAACTGGGCGCATACTCTAAGTATGTGACCCCTTTTGCCTGACACATCAACTCCCTAATGATCTGTAAAAACAAATTTAACCTGTTTTTTTTGGAATTATTCAATTATCCCTCCATAAATTACGTTTACATTCAAACTGTATCCTATACCAATATTGTATCCTAAATATTGGTCTAATGGTCAAAGTTTTAAAAAAATGGTTTCTTTAACTTATTCTCTAACCCTCGATGAATTTACGATTTTTCCTGATACGCTTAAGTTGTTTTCCCATTGTTTGCTAGTAATGTTCATCTCTTAATCCTCATAGTAAGTGAAGTTTGAGAGACATCAATTGCAGACATCAAGAGAAAATAAAAATGATACTAATTATTTATTTATTTTATCTTAATCTTACAATTAATTTTAAATCGGATATTTTTTATTTACCAGTATAGGGGCAGATCAACTTACGATAATCTTCAACTTTTTACTATTCATAGAATATGCTAAATTAGGATAAGTCTTTTGGGAAATCTTCAAACTTAATTTTGGAATATATCCACGAGAAGAAAAAGGAAAGGAGATGGTCATAATTATTATTAGGGATAATAAAGTAATTAAAGAAACCGGTTAAAAATTTGTTTTCACAAACCATTAGGGAGCTATATGTCACGTAGGGAAGAGGGGTCACATACTCTAATTCAGGCGAAGAAAGTGGCCAGAAATCAGTTGAGGAGAGAATTCAGGCGAAGAAGATGGGTTCGAACACTGAAGAGGTAACAGATATTGAGCAAGAAATTGAGAAATGGGTTGGCTGTTAGCAGAGAAGAACTAGAGCAGAGAAATGGGTTTTTGGATTCTCGTTGTTGATATAAAGAAATACAGGTGGAGTTGACGTTTCCTCGAATGATTCTGTGGGTCTGTTGTGTTGTTGTGGGTCTGTTGTGTTGTTGCTGCCGGAAAAACAAGAAAAGGGCTTCGACTGTTTGAGTTAGTGAAAAGAGTAGAAGATGTAGGAGTTTGCTATTGCCGAGTAAAAGCCACCGTAAGAAGAATCGATGGGTTTGATTGAAGTTAGAAGAGTGAAATCACCTTTTTCGATTACCAAAACTTCAGACTCCAATTTCTTATCATCTTCACAAATCCCAGTAGAAATTAAGTACTATCTTCGTTTTAAAAAAAGATTTATAATTAATTTTTTAAATTAATTTATTTTTAGATTAAAATAAAAAAAAATAATAATATTTTTTTAAAAACGGAGAAAATATAAAATTCTTGAATCTAGGATTTGGAAATGGTACTGATTTAGGATTCTATATTAGGGTTTTGAACAATTCTATAAGAAAAAACCTATAATCTCTTGTTGAAGCTCAATTGACACAGTAGATAAAATTCGAAATAACCAGAAAGAGAAATTAAGTACAAATGAAGCTTTAATGTATTTGTGAATCTTGATTCAGTAGTGTTCTGTAGTGATTATGATTTAGTAATTGTGATGATAAAACTTATTTAAGGATGGGTTTCATGAGATTTTTGAAATGTTCTTATATGTGGATTAGTATTGTTTAGGGTTTTTTTATTTGATTTGTGGAGATTATCCAATGCTTGAGCTTCTTATCTCTAAAATGGCGATTACAGTTACAGGTTCGAAGGGGAAGAATAGAATGGTGATGGAAAGGGTGTATAGATAACTCGTTCTGGTTATTGAGAACCACCGATTTGATAACTCATTCCTAACGCCGAATTAACGACGTTAATTAATTAATAATTTTAATTATTTAGTTAATAAAGTGTTAGTCAACTAGTTGACTTGACAGTCAACGACGGATCCAGGTACCATCCTTTTGTTAAAAGAATATTGGATACCAAATTTAAATGTTGGTAACAAGGTTGTTACATATCGGATTTCGATTCGTATCGGTCGAGAGCGATATACTGGTACGTCGGTATATCGGAGAAATTTCGGTTCAAATATCGATCTATATATTTTAAACCTATAATTTTCATATTTTATAATTATAAATATATTTTAACACGTTATAACAAACGTTTTTTCATAAAGTTTAGAAAGAAAAACTAGTAATCATCTAAAATATATAGATCCATAGATTTCACACAAAGTTCAAACTGGAAATATAAGAAAAACAAGAACAACTTCAAAGTTCATAGTCTAAAATGCTAATTAAACAAGGATATTACAATTCTAATCGAAATCATTAGATTAATTATAGATATTATCATATCCATATATAATTCTAAAATATCATAAAAAATATGAGTAATAATTCAAACCCTAAAACATGAATTTTTATTTATTTTTTTAAAAAAATATCGTCCATATCGGTCCATATCGGCTGATATTTCGGTCAAATATTGTTGGTCGAAATTTTGGATTTCGTCTGCGTTTCACCTCGAAATCCGAAATTTCGACCATTTCGGCCAAAATTAATTACATAGGTTGGTACCAACGATTAAATAGTCCATAAGTGATCGAGGCTTTAAACCTGAAGCAACACAAACAAAATGAGGCATCCTCAAAGTTTGTTTTTTTTCTTCTTCCATTTTCTCTACCGCATTTGGGTTTAAAAGATCTGCTTTAGCACATAGAGTTGATATCAAACTTTAGCGCTTTTATCTGAAATACAACTTGATAGTAATGAGTACATACAAATTCCAAAATCAGCTTCATTTATGGTCAATACACAGAGAATTGAAAAAAAAAAATTGCATCTATAACTTCAAAACCTGTAATTAACAACTTCAAAAATTTTGAACTTTTACAAAACAAATTCACAGTAAAGAAGTAAACAATGAACAAAAATTGCCTTTTGATGTCCAAAACTACAACTCTACATTCTCACGAACTCGCATGGCAAACCTTTGAACCGACTGATCATCAAAAGATGGATCAAGGTCTCTAATTTTCGATACAAAATCCATGGCTTCTTTGTATTTGCTTGCTTTACAATAGCCATCGATGACAATCTTGTATGTTAACTCATTAGGTCTGCAATCATGTTGAATCATATAACTAATCACATCCGTTACTTCTTCAAACAATCCTTTGCTGGCGTACCCCGCAACAAAAGTATTATAAGTAACAATGCAAGGTCGAATACCCACAGTTGTCATCACCGACATAGTTCTTACAGCTTCCTGCATCAGCCCTTGTCTGCAAAACCCTTTAATCACAGTATTATATGAAACCAGATCAGGTTTCCCTCCAGATTTCTGTAAGCCTTTGAGGATTTCTTCTGCTCTCCAGCATTCTCCTCCTCTGGCATACATATCCATCAAGCTATTAAAAGTAACAAGATCTGGCTGTAATCCATTTTCACGGATCAAATGCATCAGATCATGAGCTCGGTCATACATCCTGTTCTTGGCATAGATTGAAAGCATAGAATTGAAAAGAACCAGATCGTGTCTGTATCCGTTTCTTTTTAATTCCTCAAACGCTCTCTCCATACCTGCCAAAATCCTACATTTAGCATTTGCAAGAACAAGGGTTCTCAAAAGCATCCAACTTGGAAATATTCGCCCACTGTAAATTTCGTCTTCAATCATTCTTATACCTTCAACATACCCTGCCTTTGCATAACATTGAAGCATCAAGGAGTATGATGTTTCGTTAGGCTTAAATCCTTTGTTCTTCATATCAATAATCACGGATTCTGCTGCTTTCCAATCACCTCTCCTAGATAGGGCGTTCAAGAGAGCATTATAGGTAGTAACACATGGAGTGAACCCGGCTTTGATCATCTCTTCATACATTTTCGAAGCATCAATTCCTGACCCACATCGACCATAAGCACTAATCAATGTATTGAATGTATCTCGATCAGGCTCAAACCCACAATTCTTCATTTCGCTGAAAACCCGATTCACGTACTTCTGCATACCCTTATTACCACATAATGCAAGCATTGTGTTCCATGTTACCCTGTTTGGTATGCAACCATTGGACTTCATCTCGGAGAGTATCACCACCATCTCTTCTGACATTAACTTCTTTCCAAGCATCCCCAAAATTGCATTATATGTACAGACATTAGGAACACAACCTGATTTCTTCATTTGATCAAACAAACTCAGAGCTTTATCTTCCTTCCCAGCTTTTCCATACGCATTTATGACTGTAGTATAAGTTATAGCATTCGGCATAGTTCCTCTACTAGACATTGTCTCTACAACAGCAGCTCCTTCATCATAAAATCCTGCCCTGACATAAGCTGCTACAAGTTCATTGTAGGTCACTGAGTCAGGTGTGCAGTTGTTTCTTTCCATCTCCTCCATTATGCTCAAAGCCTCAGAGTAAACCCCTGCCTTCCCATAAACATGAAGCAAAGCATTATAAGTAACAGTTCCTGGAACATAACCCTTAGACTTCAATCCGTTAAAGAATTTTGAAGCTTCCTCCAACAACCCTTCCCTTCCACAAGCAGACAGAACAGTACTACAAGTAAATTCATCTAATTCAAGTCCATTACTTGTTATTTCCCCTACAAGTTCCAAAATTTTGTTCCAAGATCGACCCATTTTCCCATACACATCAAGCATGACATTGTAAGTAACTAGAGTTGGTTTAAGTCCTTTATTCTTAATCATTCGAAACAAAGATATCGCCTTTTCATACATCCCACTTTGAGAATAAGAATGCAATATAGTAGTATAAGCTCGAATATCAAGTGAGTAATCTTCAATAGAAATTTCATCAAACAATTTAGACGCAATTGAATGTTGAGATTCTCTACCTAAAATTCTAACCATAAACTCTATTGCTTGTTGGTCTAATTTGTTAGTTTCATAACTATTCTTTGATAGAAACCATTGAAACAAAATTAGGGCTTTTTCCCAATTCCCTGAAAGGTCTAACCCTTTAAGAAGACTGACATGATCAAATTCAATCAATTCAGAGTGGATAGAATTAAAATAAGTGTTCAAATTTGATAAGGGCTGATTCGCAATGGATATAAGTAAAGACTTACCTTTTGATGAAAGGAATTCCATTGAAGAATAATCATTATTATTATGTTTATGAACAACTGAAGAAGAAGAAGAAGAAGGTGGAGGAGGAATAAATTTAGGCTTAGAGATATGAGTATTTTGTTGTTTCTGAGATGATGTTGATATAGAGAGAGAAGGGTATGAAGTTTTAGGTGAAATATGAAGGAGTTGTTGAAGAAGAGAATCAAGGGGTAAAGATGGAGGTGGAGGAGTATTTGTTGATAATGGAAGTGTTTTAGAATTGAATTTCAATGGTGGGTTTGTTTGTGATGGTGGTGGTATTATTGGTTTTGTTGTTGGTGTGGGTAATGTTGGTCTGTTTGGAAATAGTGCTCCTTCCATTAGAGCTAGAGCTCCAACTGTGTGTTCAAGTGAAAGAGAGGTTTTTTAATGGAATTGAGAACTGAGGAGAGAAAAATAGACTGAGAAAGAAGAGGGTGAGACTAATCTTAGTAGAAGGAGGAGTACATGGTTTGTTTGTTTGGTTGGTGTCTGTTTCAATGTCTATCTGTTTAGTGTTTTTTTTTGTTTCCATCGATTCATTTCCACCTTAGGTTTGGTGCTGTCAAGAGTGTTCGTTTCTCTGCCTCTGGGGGAGGAGGGAAGTGGTAGAATCTACATTATCTAGCTATTCTGGCTTGTTATTTAATGACCAATTTTTGTTGTGGGGTTTTTTCGTGCTGCATCAGACCCAGTAGCTATCTTGACAAAGACAGACTCAGGAAGGATTAACTCCTATCTTAATATATATATATATATATGATCAAATGCAATATCTTTTTGGATGATAATGTAGATTTTAAGTCACTTGACATATTTTTATGAGTCATGATACATATCTCAGGTTATGGATTGGAGTAATTTTTTTTGTTATGGATATCCAGAAAATTTAAGGTGGATGACCAGGTAGACTTTGAGGCCATTGGTAGATTTGGATGTGGCACACGAGGAATACCTTCCAAAAGCATGAGCGACCATCAATGTGTATTCAAACGGGCATGTCCTCGTTGAAGTCTCTTGTGTGTTGTCACAAACATCAACGTTCTATTGCAACTATAAACTGATTAATGCAAATAACACTCCCAAACACATAACCTTCATGAGCATTTCATGTCGAATCCAGATGATATTAGGTATTGGTATGTAAAATATTTGAAAGAAAATTCAGTCATTAGAACTTCAAAAATTAGTTGCAGAAGTTAATCTTGAGAAAATGGATTTGGTTATTTTTGGTGAGGGATTTTAAGATGGAGAAATTTAACCGATGCGATAAAGATTGAAAATTTATTTTGGTCATTCGTGTAACGTATTGTCATTTATAAAAAATGACAAAATTAAAATAAGAATCAACATATATAATTGTTTGGGGTAGTAAGTACACCATACAGTCTTAACTAATCTTAAATATCGTCTTAGTGAATTCACGAAATACGAGAATAATACTATAATTAAATTTTAAAATATAATAAAATTAAAATAAGAAATATTAGATATAAACTAATGAATAAAAAGTGTCGGAAATTTCAAGGATTATTTTAGATACGTCTTCGGAAGAATCATCTTTCACCGCTAAAAACTAAAAAGTGTGGAGAAGGAAATTGTTTAGAAAGTGTGGATTTGGAGGGAAAGATGGTTAGGTTTTTAACTTTGCCGAAGAAAATGGAGAGGCATTGGGGTAGATTTGGGGGTGTAATTAAGGTTTTTGTTTGTCAAGAAAAAAAAGGAATTATATTTAATTTTGTGAAAAAAAAGTTAAAAAAGATTCGAAGTTCCTAGTTCCAACCCAACCAAACTATTTAAAAGGTAATCATTGAACCACCCACTTTTTGACAAGAATTTTAATTATATTACGTAGAGGTGTGCTCAGTTAGTTAGAAACAAGATTATTATTTTTTTTTTATTAAAGATTAGGGTTGTATTTAGTATGTTTAAATATCTTAAAAATTAAACATTTTATCTTCATAACTAAAATCCTTAATTAAAAAAAGAAATAAATCACAAAATGACCTCAAAACTAATTAATTATAAATATTTAATATGACAACTTATCGAATAATATTTATCAATTTTTAGTCCATAACATTTTTTCTTTTTATAAAAACATGATATATATATATAATACTTTTATTATACAAATGAGGATTCTTTTGTCATACGTGGTAACACCATACTCCAATTTGTATTTTTTATGAACCTAAAGTGTCACGTAGAAAAATAATATGGGTTTAAAATGAAGGGACACAACTGATGCAAGGGACACAATTTATGGAGCAAATATCACATTTATTTATTTATTGTGTGTTTGACACTTGAAAACATTTTCATAATTAAGTTAGTATTATTATATTTAGTAGATACATTATGGTAATATAAATTGAACTAATTTTTTTTCTGAAATTCTTATATATATATATAAATATATATTAGGAAGGGCTAACTCGTATTGGTACTTCCATGAAAATGAAAATCAGACTAACATCAGAACAAATAGAACTACCTGGATAATTAATATTTCCAAAATTATAGAAAATAAGTTTCTTCGTGTTATTTCCTTCAGGTATAATACCCATCGAGTTTCCTTCCACGCTATTATCATTATTCGGTTTCTTATCCATTTCATCATACATGGCTATCATTCTAGCACAAACATCAACAAGATATGCAGCCTCTTCAATGTGAATTTCATCATTCAAGTTATCTTGCAGATATTCAAAAATCTTTGGATATGTGTTTTGTAATATCCAACCTCCCGTTGCCCATTTTTTTATTTAGTTGTGTAATGGTTGTTTTCCCCTTTTCTATGTCAACCATCACTAATTTATGAACGCCTCTTTCATAACAAACAATGACAAATGTGGAATAAATTTTTTTTTATTTGTCTATTATCTTTTTTCAATACCCTTTGACTAGTATCTTTAAATGCATCAACATCCTTATTTTCAACTAAAGTCTCATCACCATCGACTCCTCCCTCTATCATTACCTCAATAAACCATATAGGATATTTAGACTAATAAGTACAACTGGTCCAACTTTGAATTTACGACCATCAATAGTTTCATGTGAACTTTTTTGTTATCATCAGTGGTCAGAGGATGATCCAAGATAAAATCATTCCGACTTGGAGGGTTAAAGCCAACAGAATCTCCAATAAAAAGAAAATAAAGTCCAAAGGTCCAGTTAGACTTACCTTCGTCGTGGTTAAGCAAGATTTTTAAAAGAACCAAAACTTTGTTATCGTCTGTTAGTTTTCTGGATGTAAGAGCAACTGCAGCGGTTGGACCAGACCATCGACCAAATACCAAATCTGTTTGGTCGTTTAAAAAAAAAACGCAACGAGAACATGAGTAAATATGATATTACGCTGTTGTAAATAAGCGTTAATTATCAAACGCTGTACTAAAGTAACGTATATTACACAGACGTTTAACTGTATAAGCGTTATGTTTTTGACGTTCATTTAGGTTAGCGTTTATAATATACGTTGCTGTAGTGAAGCGTTATATATTCAAAACGTCACTTTACTAAAGCGTTACCTAAACGTTACCATACTGAAACGTTTTGATATAAAACATAGAAAAACTCAAACGCTCTTATAAAGCGTCAAAACTCAAACGCTCTTCTAAAACAGCATTTCAAAAAAAAACGCCCACATATAGCAACGTTTGATAGTCTAAACGTTGGTGCAGAAGAGGACCGTTACTTTTGAAAACGCTGTTTTAATACGACGTTTCAAAAACGCTGTTCTTAATAAACGTTTAATACGACGTTTCAAAAACGCTGTTTTAGTACAACGTTTCAAGAACAACCACTTCAGAAACGCTGTTTCAATACGACGTTTTAAAAAGAACGGTTCAAAAACGCTCTTTTATTACAACGTTCCAAAAACGTTGTTCTTAATAAACGTTTTGGTAGACGTTTTTCAGTAATGACGTTTGTTTTTTTAAACGTCCTCGTATAATGACGTTTTCCCAAAACGTTGTTTTACATTGGCGTCAGACTATATCTGTTTTGGACCATTTTCTTGACTAAACATGACCGAATACTGTTCACTTTTTGGACCAAATACTACATTTACTCGTCCGTTGCGGCTCATAAAATCGGACCAAAGACCATTTCTGGTGTTTACTCTTTGGTCTGATCGTCCACTGCAGTTGCTCTAAGAAACCCTAGTTTTCTTTTTGAAAATGAGAAATGGAATTAGGTCAACTATGACAGGTGGTAACGACTACCCCAATCATCATGCTTATCGAGTTTTTTTTTTTATTTAAATCTTTAATTAAATATCTAATTACGACTACAGTCTACCCGGAAATTACAGATGTGTTCATTTTTTGTTTTATCCGCTATAAGTTCTTTCAACATCCTCATCACAACTATGCCAACTCAATAAATCATGTGCACTACCTGTTTGTGTTCATAAATCAATGAACAATTGGTGTTGTCAAAATCAACCAACTCAACGATTAACAACAATAAATTGAGAATAAAAAATCTAGGAATTTACCTTGTGAGAGTGATGATGAACATTCAAAAAAAAATTTTTTTTTTTTTTGGGAAGTCAGGTGACAACATATAAACATGGTCAATTTTATCAAAGGTCTTTCTTTTTTGGGTTCTTGGGAAAATGTTAATGTAATTTAAAACGTTAGAGGTAGACTCAAATTTACATTAAAAACATTATAGTTAGACTCAAACTTTTATATAGTGTACATCTTATTTTATATATCGGCAAATGATATAGCACACAGGGTGGAAAAGTTTGCCAGAAAAACTATAACTTGTAAACACCGATCTATAATTTTCCCCACTTAATTAGATGAAAGAGTTACAGAAAGACAAACCATAATTGTAACTAAATAATCTGAGATGAATTTCCATTTTGCGATAGAGGGGTGAGTTTTTTTTTTTACATACGAAAAAGTGGAAACCCTACATTGATTCATTTAGCCCATCAAAAAAGACGTAAAATTCAAAGTTTTTACATACTTGTCTCGTATCCATCTGTATTGGTCATGAAATGTTTATGGATTTTCTTTGTGCGCAAGCGTTATTGACATGAATTAGTTTATATAGAACATTGATGTTCTTGAAAACACACAGATACATCATCAATGCTCACCCATGCTTCTAATAGATATTCCAATATCCAAAAACCGACTGTTTTTACCAGATTTTAACGGGTCCAAACTAGAATATCCTCTAAAATATAGTATTAGTCGTCGAAAATATTTTTATGATTGCCTGAAACGAAAAAAAAGAAATAGTTTATTAGCATGGAAATGGATAATTCCATAATGTTTAAAAAAATGATACCCACCCCAAGTAGAAAAGAGTTCAGAGCGGGATCATGCTGGGGAGCTAGTCCCTTAGATGCATAAGAAAGCTTTAATAGAAGCCTTTAATTGGATCAAAGAAAAGAAGATAAATTCATGTTGTTTTTTGAATGATTGTAAAAACCTTATGTCTGACATCGACGAACATTTTCTTTTCTTTCTCAACTTCCTTGAAGGGTGCAAAATAATATTAAGAAATATTAAGACATATTTAAATATTTTAATTGTGTTAGCTTCATTTCCTATGAGATATTTTAGTATTCCTTTGGGTAGTAAGTCAAAATCAGTTGGAGTGTGGGATGTTATTATTCAAAAATTTCAGAAGAAGTTGAGCTTATGGAAAAGAAGATATCTCTCGAAGGGCGGAAGGTTAATGTTAATTAAGAATGTAGAACTTTCTAGTTTATCAGTTTATTACTTATCTTTAAATTTCGAACCGTTTAATCTTCATCTGCTTCATGAAGCTTCCTAATTTTGGCTTACAGGTTCTTCAATTGGTCAGACGTCGTCACATCAACTCTACTTAGGTATGGAGTGATAGACTCTGCCAATGCAAGTGCTTTCTTTTTTACCTTATTTTTTTATTCACATATGAAAATAAAAGTTGGTTGAGTCTTTAGTAATAAATCTTAAAAACACTAATAACAAAAGTAATTTATGTACCAAATTGAAATATGCTTTCTTCCAAACACCCATGACATCATCTTTTGTGTTGTTTCCTTGACCCCTTTGAAGTATTCTCATAGATTCTGGATCAATGTTAATGACATTTGGATGACCAAAATGGCGATACCAATCCAAGTAATCTTCTTCAGCCTCTTTTGTGCCCGGAGATGGATTTACCTCCTCCCATTTGATTTGGTGTTCCGGTTGATGGCGGTTGTTCCAAATCGCGACCGAAGGCGTTGGGTTGTAGTTGAACACGATGCTTGGGCCTTCGATCATCGAGCCATTCACACACAATTTAAAGGCTTCGTGTGTTACCTTGGATTGGACATATCCAGTTTGGCAGAGAGTTCGACGGGGGTTGCACATCACGTACCCAAACAGATGGTACAAATACCCGTTGTAGCCTAACACGTCCGACAATTGACGTAAATCTTCAACATCTCCATCATCATCTATGTTAATCTTCACATAAGGATCAAAAACAACATCTTCAACGGTGAAAGCATCAACTTCACTTCTCATCTTTGCTATCTGCACTTCTTTATGCTTTGCCTGAGTACCGGTGAAGATGAGTTTCTTTCCTGTAGGTCAAGTACCATCACCGCTCGACTTCGTTTTAGGAACCGGGCTCGGAAAGTGATCATAGATCCATGCCTATGAAGATAATAAATATTAATATAAGATAATGCGCAAAAAAGTCTAAATTTAAACATTGAAATTCCAACAATAAATTACCTGAAGTAGACCAGTATTCCCGGAAATCTCAGTTCCCCTAACCCTCGAAGCTTTTCTAAGGTTGGCAAGTAGGTAAGCGAGGGTGGAAGTTCCCCATGAGTACTCATGCGTCTTCTGGATATCATCCGTCAACCACTGTAGAAAGTGAACGTTGACCCTGTTTCCTGAGTTGTCAACAAAGAAGATGGTGTCGAGCATATATAGCAGATACGCCCTGGCTGTACGCATAGCTCTGGTTTCATCTATGACGACCCCAGCCTGTTCCAACTGCAGGGTTCCTCCAAACTTCTCCCTCAGACTACGCAACAAGATTTTCTTGGTCATACCTGATGCGTCGGAAAACCGACTTTGTTTACCGCAAGCGCACAGTGTCGAAAGATGTAGACAAGAGCAAATATGGTTCGTTCCCACGAGGAGTTTGTATTAAAATATCTTTTTAGGTTTTTTTTTAATAAAGAATTAAATTAACGAGTGAATTAAAACTATTTAATAAGGTTTGAAAACAGTAAGAGGAAAACGTTAAGGTTTTGGGAATCCATTGTAGATTAGGGTTTAATTGCGTTCGTCACAAAGGGTCTCGATTTTACTCATGTAAAATAGCAAATCTAGCTACTAATACACGGAAGATTTTTCGTTTAAGAATCGAAGAAATAATTTTCAAAAAGAATTGTTTGTTCTCAACCTAAGGTAGAATTTTGAAGTACTAATTATACGTGGCATAAATAGTCAAAGAATATTCGTAAAACGGTTTAAAGTAGGGTTTCAACGAGTTCTTCTACTAATCGAACAATGAACTATATGTGGCATATAACATGAAAAATTATTAAGAAAGATAAAACGTTGAGAGAGAGGCAAAACATTATCATTAAATTTTTATAATTGAAAACCCTAAGTTTGAAACACAAAGAAAACCGTCTCTACAAGTTCATCCTTTCGCCCTAACAAGAGAATTAGTCTGACATGGCTTTCTCAAAAATCATAAAAATTAATTAAGAAAAGAACTCAAACTAACCGATAATCGTCAAAGGGGTATGCACCAAAAATCGCCACTCGCGTCTGTGAAGTTGTCCGCCTCTCAAAAGTGCCTGTGCCTTTTTTTGTCCGTGAAGTTGTGTTGAGAGGGGATGCTGGTTTGTGCTGCTCGGTCTTATTTATAACCTTCAATTTCGACAAATTCTAATCTGATAACTTATACACTAATTCTAGACCGACACAAATACTTAAACTTCTCAATCATCATCGTTAATTAACTAAATCCACGGTTAGGATAGTTTCTCTCGATTAACCTCTTGGCTAGACACTTATCCAGTTATGAATTCTTTCACAAGTAATCGAATTTGATAACAATTCAAACTCCTTAGCCGCCTTGAACAATACTCTCCCTGAATTATTCTTCAAGTCTTTGCAACTCTGTTTCCCATCTTACTCGGACCTTCCCTGAATTGTCGTGGTAGAACTCAACCAAATCCAAACTAACTCGAGCTAGCTACTTTATCCATCCTGCTTATCTGGAGTCCCATTGAAAGCCTTCAAACATAGCAACAATTTCGACCTAACCCTAGCTTGTCTTCTCTGTTGGAGAGCTAATTTAACCCATCTTCATCACCTCGTCAGTTCACGTCCAACAACTCCATCATACAGACTATCTACTTAATCTATAGTCAACAGCGAACCATCGCCAACATATTCTACAGCTCCATTAACTCGCTGCAACTCCTTCATTCTCTCGAGCAATCACTGTCCAGTCAGATTCAAGTTCATCATCACCAATAATCCCAGCCACCATTTCCATTATTCGTTAAACTCAGACTCACCCTTTACTTCGAGCTTGGTTCTCATCCTCTTAAATCCATCGAACATCACAGCGTCATATCCTCCACTATCCAACAGCCAATTCCGATCATCACCCGAGCATTCTAACAGCTCCATCAAAATGCCAGCATCTCGAGCTTCTCTAGCATGTTCATTAACCCATTAACAGCATCATCACTGCCACAGATTCCTTCGATCAAATCATCATTACTGAATCATGATCATCAATTCCATCACAGCAAAACCCATTCTCACCTTACTCCATGTTTTCTCGTTTAATCAATTCTCAAAACCAGTCATCATTCATCCTTCACCTAGGTAGCATACACTATCCCATCAGACCGTACTGAAATGGTTTCGATAAGAAGAACGAGTATCAACCTGTTTTCACGGCAACTTTTGTTTTTTTGCTTTTAAAGAGGAAGAAGAAGGTGGCAGCCCTGATCAAAACTGCTGGTGCTATTAACACAATTCAAATATAAGGCAGCCCTTAATGAGAACGATGGTGCTTTTAACAATTCTTGAATTTTAGCTGCCCCTTAACGCACTACAGAGTGCCAGTAGCCGTTATCCTTAAAATGACAGTTTTGCCCTTAGTTCTTTTTTTGCTCATAACTTCTTTTATGACCTCGGAATGACCTCGTTCTTTTGCCGTCGGCTTCGTAATGCAATTTTCTACAAAATGGAGAGTAGAAATCCTGGAATATACTGAGTTCCACTGGGTCTTTGGCAATTCTTCTCTTGTAAAGCTCAATTTCACTTGTTTCAGAGATATAACCTAATAAAACACATAAACTACAAAAGTAATACTAACACACGGTAATTCACACAAAATCTAGCAAATAAGTATAAGGAAATGATACTTAAAATATATAAATTATGCACTTAAAAAATTCCCCCACACTTGCCTTTTGCTAGTCCTCGAGCAAACTACAAATCTAAACTAACCTAAAATACAACTCCCTTTCGTTGAGGAAACGGTTACACTTAGCATGTGTAACAAGCCTTTAAACCCCTAGGTGTCTCTAGTGGAAGAGTTTTGTCTCGTGAGGATTTACTAGAGATTTACCCACAAAACCTACTCCAACTTCCAAATATTCCAAAGCACCTGCATCCAAAGAGCTACGAAGTCATAAAGTTTCTGCAAACTAATAATAAGAAATCAGATGCATCAAACAACATTATTATCATGCTTAACTCTTGATTTAGGAGAAAACTACCATATGAAAGAATTCAGAATCGAGAGCAACCGAATGTTTCTGCCTCACCAATAGGGTTTTATGAATTTGACACTCAAAGGACACACTTTATGGTTCTCATATGTGCAGGCAGGAATGAAGATAGAAATCCTGCACACGTTGAAGGGTACGATGGAAAATCCTTTTGAATTATATCCAATTATCCCATAGAAATGTGGGAAGAAAAATACCTTGTTTTCTGATGATCTCTACGAAAGGAAATCAATCACTATGCGAGGATGGTAATGCTCACTCACATTCTCACCCAATCTACAATCAACACCACTCTTACAGCGTCTCATAGAAACGTCTTCTGCTTCAACTGTAGATGATGAACTCTTGAACTTCGTAGAACTCTGAAAATTTATAACTCTTTTCTGCTCAAATTCTTGTTGCTCTTTAAAACTCTTTATAGATTTCTTCTTCCCCACGACCTTAGTGCATAAATACAAAAACAAATATATTCTAAAAAAATATTTTTTTTTTATTTTTTTTTTGGTGTGAGATATATTGAGTACGAGCTAAAAGAATAACAATGAAATTAATATGGCCATGGAAAAAGGACTTTACCACTTGAATCTTCACAACGTATATTGTCTCGGTATCATAAACTTCATAAAAATCCACTTCTTTTGATTTTTCCGCTTTTGTACTTACTTTTCAACTAGGATATTGAATTTTGCTCCATGTAGTGTTGCTTATAAACCTGAAACATCTTCAACTTTCTTAAAATTTGTAATCATACGCTTGTTAATGATGATATGTTTCTATGGACCTGTTGTTGTCGAGAAAAATAGAGTGGTGCCATTTACGAGAACTTGGACGGCCATACATTCTTCAGCTAAGAGCCAATATTGAGCCCTTTGACGAACCAATTTCTTGATCGCCTGTGTATGATCCTACAAAGAATAAAAACAATCTTTTTTAACTTGAAGTTAAACAAACGGAAATTTAATAAAACAAGAGAAGTTTTTAAATTAATACCCTAGTCTCAGCAACTTTGGCATCCCATGAATGGGGATAACCAAATAATACAGCAGACCTGTCTTGGGCCTCACCCCAAGGTCTTTCATTCCTCTTATTAGGCAACAACACGTCTTTGCCTTTGGGAATATGCTTCCCTTTCGGTTTTGGCTGCTTCTTTGGCTTTTTTTGCTTTAGTCGAACCCAACCGTAAAATTTCATCTTCATCTCCTACCCTTTTATTTACGGTTGGCTTTTGAGAAAAACCCAACCGTAAAATGAAGAACAAACCAGTTACGGTTGGGTTTTCCAATCGAACCCAACTGTAAATCCTTCTGTAACCAATTTTTTTTAACAAAAACAACAATCAAACAAGAAAATCAATCACTTTTGGGTTCTAAAAATAACATGGGTTTGTTCAATACCTTAGATACAGCATTGTTTGTTGTTTCGGAGTTTGATTTTGATTTTCACCACCGATTTGTTCTTCAATCTCTTGATTAGGTTAAAAAGTTTGATTTTGGTTGGCATCACTACTACCTTCTACACCTTTAGTATGATTTTTCATCACAAATTTTTGAGTTTAATCGACGAAGAATTTTTCAAATCGACGATTAATCGACGAGGAATTTCGATGGTAAAAAATTTGGAAATGGGTTATGGTTGGGTTTTGAGAGAGGTTTTGAGAGAGTTTGATATGAAATAAAAATTGAAAAGGTTTTGTTTTGTTTAGGTTTTAATTGATAGAAGGGTAATATGGATATTTAACATAGCCCCTAGGACACCCCTTAACGGATTTTTTAGTCACCCTGCATCCAAGGGGAGCCCCTCTATGAATGAGGGAGCCCCTATGTAAGGTTACTTAATAAAGTACAGGAAGGTCTAAGCATTCAATTCCAATCTTTTTTGTACAACATGGTTGCTTTGGTGCTACAATTAGATTTTTTGCTAAATGATGGATTGAATGGTATTTTCAGTTTGAGATAAATGAGGCTGGGAAATCTTTCTAGCTGATGGGATTATCCAACATCATGGGATTAAAAGAGTTTCCTATGTATGTATTTTGCTCTTTTTATTTGGTTTCATGTATTTTAGTTGCTCTAGTAGTCTTGGTCTACTCATAAAATTTCTATAAAATGGTCTACTTATAAAATTTCTATAAAATGGTAATAGCATTCGAATTTCATTGTAAACTACAATAGAAGGAAACCAAAGCTTAACAACGGATGCAAGTAGTCCTTCATTTGCTGTTGCGATGAGTTGAGTTTCTAAGGATTTAGTTGTAACAATACATACTATCAGATACTCGATTTTGACATAAATTAATCTTAATGGAGTACTAAGGGCGTGTTTGGTACCATTTTATAAAACTTTTTTTAAAAATCTTTTTTTAGTGTTTTTAAAACATACTATTTTTCTTTGTTTCATTTTCTAATAAATTTTAAAAAGCTATTTGGTAGGAATGTTTTTAAAAACGTATTTTTCAAAAATTAGTTATAAGTTAAAATTGATAATTCAAAAATTAATTCTAAGTTTTTTTCAAAAAAAAAATCAAAATTAGTTATAAGATTGCACAAATACTTCACACATTACAACAATTTTATATTTGTACAAACTAAGCGCGTTAATGGCGATGTCGACGTGGATGATAAAGCCATATTGTCCATGCTATCTTATAGCTAATTTTGAATACACAAAAATAAAAAGGAGCAGAAGAAAATTCAGTTCCAAACTTCCAACCTTTTTCAAGATAAAAAGGATCTTGTTCAAAAGAAGAGCTTTTCTAAATACACAAAAAGTATAAATATGCCAAATGCAGAAAGTCGAGCTATATTTGACCTTTTACTGTGACTAAGAAAAAATACAAGAAAGACAACCTCAGGTAGCCAAAATTGAGATGAACAACAACAAGAACATCAAAAGAAAGATTAATGAAACTTTTACTTGAATAGAATAACAAGTCACCTAGATATCATTCAGAAATGTGTAAGAGACTGCATACATTGTAATAACCGAAATAGATAGAGATATAAAAGATGTCGAACATCTACAAATTTAGAAAGAGTAGAGGTAGAACAAACCAAGGGTGTCATTTACCTGCATAAACTGTTACATATTAGCTTGTAGGTCAAACTACAAGAGATAGGTAGTTGTCACAAATAACAAATAACAGAGAAATAGTCGATTCTATAATTGAGATAGGATTCTATGGTAAACAAACCAACACATCATATCTAAGACAAATCAACCGTCCCATAGAATATAGACATTTCATTTTAAGTAAAAGCAAATGCAGTGGAGGGTAAAACTCTGATGCCCAGGATTCAGAATCATCATAATATTAAACAACTCGACTTCTAATGACATCAAGGTCCATCTCAGTATCAGTTGCTTGCAACTCTACCTAAATTCCGTCAAGCTTTCTCTTGAACCTCTCCTTTGAACTCGTATAAATCATCTTAATCCTCACCCGTACGGGATCAGGAGACCTTCGAAACACAATACATGAGACAAAAGTTAATCACAATTCTAAATAGTAACCCAAATTCCTACAAGACAACTTAAAATACAGGTTTAAAAATTACCAATGGATGAAGAAAATCTTGCTCTTTTGGAAATTTTCGGCAGTCACAAAACCAAATACTCTCCCTCTTTTCTTTCGAACCACAAACCCAACATTCTGTTTTCTCGTCCAAGCAACCTGTCCAACAGTTATTATAACTCAGTTCCGTAACTTTCTCAACTTCCCTGTCAACAGCACAACGTCACTGCCACTGTTCTTCTCTGCCAGGATCGAGTTACCTGTAGGTATAGCCTTATTATTCTTAGCCTCTTCTTAAATTCAAAACCTATTCATCCCTTCACTGCCAACAGCTACTTGAGCCATACTCTCTTACATAATGTTTTGATTATTTGACTCACAAAAATGACTCATTCAAAGTGACATAGCCACGTGGCAAAAAAAAATAAAAAATTCAAGACTCCCACTCATCTGAAAACGAACGGGTTGTGTTTTGTCGGTTTCAAAAACTCATTTTTTTACCGGTTAAAAAAAAAATCCACATCGCTCCTTTTCTCCCAGGATGGATCAAAACATTATCAGTTCCTCTTCTTCAGAGCTTGATTCTCCAGACAGGTACTAAGCTTCTTACACTTCTTCTTTCTCCCTCTCTATCTTTAAATTCTCTTAATCCTCCTCCACACAAGGGTAACTAGAAGAATCCTATTTCCAATACAATTTAGGGCAGTTTTTTTTCCTCACTAATTTGACTTACGTATTAAATCTCTTTTTTTTGGATACCCATTTTATAGAATGAATGATTCTGTTGTTTCTTTATGTGATTGGTATTGTTCATAGTTCAGAAGATTAGAGACTATTATCATAGAGGGTCTATCTAGATAGAAGAAAGGTCTTAGACTTCTGTAATTTAAGAAACGTGTCGTCTAATTGATTGAATTGAATTGAATGCCTCAGTGTACATTAGTGTAAGTAGATTGGATCGGTGGTTATAGAATCGCAATATCAATCAATCCTTTTAAGCCGTATTTGATGTTTTTGCATTTGATAAATTGTGCTCCTTATCTGAGAGCAATTGATATCTCTATATATTTTGCTTTTTTTTTTTGTTCTTTTACTTCTTTTCACTTAAAGAACAAGGTTACAAATAACATGCTGCTCCTGTTTGTGTGTTATGTAATGTCTGGGTATCGTGTTTACGTTAGAATGTTGATGATCTTGGTAGAGTTTATTGATTGAACATTGTTTCTTTTACAGATTCAAATGGAAGAAGATGATGTTTGTCCGTCAAATCCACAGACACCCGAAGAAGCAATTGTATGTTCATCGAATCCAAAGACACCCGAAGAAGAAATTGAATATTCGTTCAATCCGGAGACAATACCCATGTTGGTAACTTCTATTAATGATGAGCTCAAAATATTCGAACTTGCTCACAAATTTTACAAAGAATACGCAGCGGCGATGCGCGCGATCAGTAAACTTTTATCCGGGTACCAACGTAATTTGAACTATTCCTTCTATTATTGACATTGTTGTATATGGGATCCAGGAATCACTCAGTATCCTGCTAGCTTTTTGAGTGATCCCAGTTCTACTAAGTTGAATCATCCAGGAATCAACTGATGTTTCCACAATTTATGGCTCAGGTAAATGATTGATTGTAGTAGCCTGTCAACTGTCAACTGTTCTATGATTGTATTTCTGATTTTTTCTTTAAACTAGAATCCTTGGATCCCGTATTACTGTTTTTTTCTGTCTTTAAACTCTTTGTATTTCTGATTTTTTCTGTCTTTTAACTCTAGGAGCGAGACTTACTGGAGCTGGATGGGGTTGTTGTAAATGATTCAGACTTATGTTAATCCAGGGATTTCAGTGGCATCAAGTCTGTATTAGAGAATTATTGTAAATGATTCAGACCTCAGTTTGAACTTGTTGTTTTTTTTGTTTATCCAGGGGGTAGTTTAGTTTTTGTTGTGCTCTTTTATGTTTATCCAGACACCAACTGGTTAGCAATGATAGAGTTGTGCTCTTTTATGTTTATCCAGACACCAACTGATATTACCAAATGTTCTGCTCTTTTTTGTTTATCCAGGGAGTAGTTTAGTTTTTTGTTTAACCAGACACCAACTGGTTTTAGCTGGCAGTAAGGTTCTAATAGTTGCCTGTCAACTGTTAAACACAAATGATTCAGACACCAACTGGTTTTAGCTGGGCAGTAAGGTTCTAATAGGAGCCTGTCAACTGGTTTTGCAAATGTTAAACACAAGTGATTCAGACACCAACTAGTTTAGTTTCTGTTGTGATCTTTAAAGATTGAACTGGTTGCAAATGTTAAATACAAATGCAGGCTTAAAAGTAAATGAACTGAAAGTAAACAAAACAATAGAGGTTGTGCTGTTAAATAACTTTCAACTTCATACTTTTTAACAGTAGTTCTACAAACATACTACAACTCCATACTGAAAGTAAACAAAACAGTAGTTCTACAAACATACTACAACTCCATACTTTTTAACTTCTCCATGAGATTTTCACAGAGTTCTAGTTGACGCTTCATTGCCCGACGCTCCACGTCTAATTCAAATGCAGCTGTATTGACTTTCACACTTTGCTGGTACAAATTTGTTTCCGTTGTTGTCCTACTTTCTGGTTTAACTTTCCCAGTTGAAGAACTACTTGAGTAACTTTCGGTTACGCTGTAGCTGCATTCCTAGTTAAAAGGAAAAATTGTTTACTAATTGTGTTCATGCAATATAATTAGAATACGATATGCTTACATAAATAAGAGAACTTACATCTAAATGTATAAGACATTTATAAGTCTTTGTTCCATCATCGTTAGGACGTATCACACAAAATCCTCGACAACAACCACAAGGACGAAGTTCATCCAACCAACGCCAGAATCCACATCCTTTAATATTATGACTGTTTCCCTGCTTTACATAACTATATTATAAATGATTGACAAACTTAAAAGGATTAAAAAAAGGGATTACACACCGATAGTGGACATCTGGTAAAGTGCCGGTTTGGATTCTTTTCTGTTCCAGTTTGTTAGCGCCATATGTTACCTGTGATTCATAAGCTAAACTTAAAACATCATTTAAAAGCTAAACTTCACTCTGATTGCAAGGTTTGAACTCAGTATTAACATCATTTAAAAGCTAAACTTAAAACATTTGTATTCAAACGCATGAAGTACTGTATTCAAACCAACTTAACATTTAAAAGCTAAACTTAATATCATTCAGTGAAAGTATATGAATTTAACTGTAACATTTTGATATCAAATGCAAATGAATTTAACTGTAACATCATTTAAAAGCTAAACTTAATATCGAACACATGAAGTATTATAATCAAACCCTAATTCAGAGAAAAACATTTTGATTCAATAAAACCCCCAAATTGAATTTAACTGTAACATTTTGAATTCAATCAAACCTTAACCAAACACCAAATTAAATCAAACCCTAACCAAACATGTTCGATTCAATCACCCATATTGCAATCACGATGAACCCTAGAAACAAAAACTTACCAGCGATGATGATGAAACTAGTTTGAAGAAAACCCTTGATATCAATGATACCAGCGACTCAGATGAAGAAGACGATGAAACCTAGTTAGTAAATGAAGACGATGAACCCTAGTTAGTAAACCCTGGAACCCAGAAATCCGAAAGACGAAGACGATGCTCTCAGATTCAAATGAAGAAAGAAATGGGGAAGGAAGAAGCGTAAATTGACAAAAGAAAAAAAAACGGGTTTAGTAAATGTTTTACCCGATTAACACAACCCGTCCGCTTTCAGATGAGTGGGAGTCTTAACTATTTTGTTTTTTCTGCCACGTGGCTATGTCACTTTGACTATGTCGTTTTTGTGAGTCAAATAATCAAAACTCATAATCTATTCACTAGAACTTAACCCATACTTCACCTGGAGTTTCTCCTTCTCTGAAGTTTTCACAGCCACAACAAACCTATCAGCTCAAATCCAAAATAACCCCTTCATGTTCTGGGCAGTGAACTGTCAAGACCACTGAGTAGAACCATCTCCTATTCTTCTTAACTACCCACCTGAACCATGGTCTAGCTAATTACTGGCACTGAACTTGAAACTTACTTTGAATTGTGTAAAACTGGTGGCTTAGGCATTTTCTCGAACAGTTTGTATGCGTATTTTTTGTTGATTCCAACATGAGTTGTTGGTGACTTCTAACATCCATTCTTCTTCTTTGCAATATGGGCTTCAACAAAATCACACACCATTCATTTACAAGTAATCGAAATAATTCAATCATATTCATTCATCCTTGTTTCTTCTTGTTCGACTTCACAACCCATTTCTAACACCATTTGTTTCCCTATTTTGTCGTTCAAATGGTAGCAGCAGCTTCAATATCTTCTCAAATTCGAACTGCAAGATGACCCCGTAGCTGAAATCAATTAGTACATATTCAATCACCACACACAATCAACATCTTCTTCATTTTTCTTCCATCGAAACCACATCAGAAACCCATCAACTTCACTATTTTGATTCTCTGTTCTACAAGCTCCTCGAACCCATGGTTTATTAGCCGACGACAATCCCTTGGTGATGGCTCTTCATTTGGTAGTATGAAAGACGCAACCTGAGTTAGAAGAGAACAAATAAAGAATTTGGTTGTTCTCGACCTGATTGTCGAGAATCAAAACAGTGAAACTGATGAAAAAGGTAGAAAAAATGAAAAGAAAAAGAAAAAGGAAAACACGGAAAACGATTAATAATCGTTTTTCGTTTTTTCGTTTTTGAAAACATAAAACTGATGAAAATCGTTTTCTGAAAATACCTCCACCAAACACGTTTTTTCCCTTTTTCTATTTTTTCTATTTTTAAAAATAAAAATTGTTTTTAAAATTCATAATAAACACGCGCTATAAAACTTTAATTGTAATAGCAACTTAACTCTTCAATCCACCCCATAATCTTTAATTGTAATAGCAACTTAACTCTTCAATCCACCCCATAATGTCTTTCATCCTTGATTCTTCGGCGCTTAAAACTCTGAGACCTTCTTCGGAATGCTCTCTTTCATCCTACAGGTGACCTCAACTCAACTGTGATAACACAAGTATCATCCACAATAAATCCTTTAACAGGGTCATGTATAATAACTTTGATTCAATTGATTCTTAATCAAGTGATACAATTACAAGTTACATTGCGGACATGCAGTTACACATGATCCTATTGATACGGTCAAGGCTGAAGAATAGGACGCAGTTGAAGACTGGGTGTTTGTAGCTAATGAGATGCCGAGACATATGGGAATGGATAATAATCTCTGACACGCCCCCTCAAGATGGACGCGGTAAGAGGCCAATCTTGGACTTTAGGAGCTGGAATTTGGAGGTGGATAGCGGTTTGGTGAGCGCATCAGCCAGTTGATCTGCGGAGGAGACATGAGCAACCCTTAACGCACCTTGTTGAACTTGGTATCGTATAAAATGAAAATCAATTGCGATATGCTTCATTCGTGAGTGGAATACAGGATTAGATGATAGTTGTGTCGCACCAATATTGTCACAATAGATGACAGGGCATGAAGGAAGATGTATATCAAGATCTGTGAGCAAGTACGTAAGCCAATTGAGCTCTGAAGCTGCATTGGCAACATCACGATATTCAGCCTCCGTGGATGAGCGAGCAATGGACCTTTGCTTCTTGGAACTCCAAGAAATGGGATTGCGACCTAGAAAAATCAGATATGCACTGGTAGAGGAAAAATCATCTTTGTTTCCTCCCCAGTCAGCATCTGAGTATGCTTGTAATTGCACAGAATCAGTGGAGTGGATGTTGTCGGAGAACGCATGGAGCTGCATAGGAGAGTCTTGATAAATTTGAAGTGCTTCATTTAATGTGCCACATAAATACCTTAAGAGACGTTTGACTGAATGCCAGTGTTGTGTGGATGGTTGATGCATAAACTGCGATAATTTGTTGACAGCAAAACTGATATCAGGTCTTGTGAGAAGCAGATACTGAAGACTACCCACGATATGTCTATATTCTGTAGGATCAGTAAGTGGTGTGCCTGATCGTAAGCTGAGTGGTGGTGTAGTCGCAAGGGGTGTGCTTGCAGGTTTGGCATCAAGCATGTTAGCTCTGGATAGAATGTCCAATATATAACGTCTTTGCGACAGAAGAATACCTTTGGAGTTTGGAACAACTTCAACACCCAAAAAATAATGTAAGTGACCAAGGTCTTTGATGGAAAACTGGTCGGCCAACTTGGCAATGAAATTGTTGACAGACACCTCATGATTTCCTGTAACAATGATATCATCAACGTACACAAGAAGGTAAATAAGGATACCTGAGCTTTTGAAGACAAACATCGACGTATCAGCATGAGAATTAATGAATCCATTGTGAAGAAGGTACTGACGTAATTCAGTGTACCATGCACGTGGGGCTTGTTTTAAGCCATATATTGCTTTACGTAGTTTGCAGACATGGGAGGGGAATTCTGGATCAGTGAACCCAGGAGGTTGTTTCATATAAACTGTGTCCGATAGTCGTCCTTGAAGAAATGCATTGTTGACGTCAAGTTGTCGCAATGGCCATTTGCGTGACACAGCTATGTGAAGAACCACACGCACTGTGGTAGGCTTGACAACTGGACTAAAGGTTGCCATGTAGTCGATGCCAGGTCTCTGGTGAAACCCCTTTGCCACTAGCCGAGCTTTGTATCGATCTACGGAACCATCCGACTTACGCTTGACGCGAAAGATCCATTTGCAGCCAACAACATTTTGAGTGTTGTCTGGAGGGACAAGCTCCCATGTACCATTACGCACAAGTGCATTAAACTCTTCATACATTGGCTTGCGCCAATGTGGTTTTGTGAGTGCCTGAGACACACACGTTGGCTCAGAATCATCAGAAGAGACCACTTGCGAGACCAGGTTCAATTTTTGGACTGGTTTGCGTATATTGTTTTTGGCTCTTGTGGTCATGGAATGAGTGGGATGAACCACCTCAGGTTGTTGCTCACTAGATGAAGAAGTACTTGGTAAGGATGTGTTGCCTGCATGAACCAAAGAGAGTGAAGGTACCTGAGGGTCATTACATTGAAAGTCATGATGAGGAACTGCTGCTGATGATGACAGTGGTGGTGCCAGAGGAGTATTTTGAACATATTGGATGGACTGAGGAATCCAAGTCTCTATAAGAGTGGAGGAGGGAGAAGGATTTTGAGGCTGGGATAGCTCGGAATATGGAAATTGAGACTCAACAAATTTCACATGTCGCGAAACATAGAGTCTGTTGGTGGAAGAATCTAGACAAAGATAGGCACTTTGAGTCAATGAATAACCAAGAAAAATGCATGGGGTTGATCGTGACTCAAGTTTATGTTGTGTATATGGCCTTAGATGTGGGTAACAAAGGCAGCCAAATACTTTGAGTTTTGAGTAGTTGGGAAGAGAATTAAAAATTCGCTGGAATGGAGATGAGAGCTGCATGGTAGGGGTGGGCATTCGATTGATTAAGTAAACGGCTGTGGCAAAGGCATAATGCCAGAATGGTAGTGGAAGTGAAGCATGATGAAGTAGAGCTAGGCCAGTTTCTACTATATGAAGATGACGCCTCTCTGAGAAGCCATTATGCTCAGGAGTGTGAGGAGGAGTTGTGAAGTGAGTTATGCCAGAAGAAGAGAGGAATTTGCGTAATGCTATGTACTCCCCACCATTATCAGTGTATAGTGTTTTGATTGAGGATTGAAAGTAGTTTTCAACCAAGGATTTGAACCTGACAAACACTTGGTGCACATCAGATTTGTGAAACAATGGATAGAACCAGATATATCTAGTAAAGTGGTCAACAAATATGACATAGTACTTGTAGTTGCAGGTGGAATAGATTGGTGATGTCCATACATCCGAGAAGATGACATCTAGTGGTCTTGATGAAACAATAGAGGATGCAGAAAAAGGTAATTTGTGACTTTTATTGCAAAGACAAGAGTTACATGGAATGGAAGAAGAATTCTTAGGAAGTTTTCCTAGTTTATTTTGAGAAACAATGTGTTGTAGAATTGGATGTGCAGGATGTCCTAGCCGGTGATGCCAGCAGTGTGAGTTGAGAGTGATTGTGGAGAAGGCTACACTTTGTGGAAGACTGGGCCACTCATAGACACCATCTTTAGCTTGTCCCTGCATCAGTGTTCTTTTGCTGCGAAGACCCTTCACACAGAATGAATCATGTAAGAATTCTACTGACACATTATTTGTTTTACAAAATTGAGAAATCGATATGAGATTTTTCTTCATGGAAGGCACATAAAGGACATTAGTTAAAGAAAAATTATGAGAGGAGCATGGTAATAATGTTGAACCAGTGTGTGTAATTGGAAGTGTGGTGCCATCTCCGATCATTATGTCATCGTGTCCTCCAAATGGTGAATGCAGAGATAGGTTGTTGAGGTCAGCTGTGACATGATGTGAAGCTCCTGTGTCCAGGAGCCATCCAGCGTTAGAATTGTGGTGTGTGCTCAGGTTGGCCTGAGGCTGCCATGGTGCTTTGTTTGCACTATGATTAACAGGTATTATATGAAAGGATGGGCATTGCTTGGCAGAGTGGCCTTGCACATGACATATTTGACAGTAGCCAAGGTATTTGCTGTGTCTGTGAGTAGAATTATAATTGGAATGGCCCCCATAAGAAGTTGGAGGTCTTGGAGCTCGATGGGTTTGTGTGAAAGGGGTAGTATGCTTGAATGTTGGACGCCATGGTGTGTTAGCAGGATTGGCAGGTGAAGGACGCCAAGGTCTGGTGTTGTGTTGAGTGACATGTGCAGAGGCTGGAATGTGGGATTGTTCAAGATTGTCTGTCTGAAGTGAGACTTCAAAGTTGAGCAGCTTTTCATGTAATTCCTCAAAGCTGATATTGGTGTCTCTAGCCTGAACAGCTCGAACCAGTTCCTTGTAATCATCATTCAGGCCATCCAAAATTTTTTTCAGTGACATCTTCAGCATCTATAGGAGAGCCAAGCAAGGCAAGAGCATCAGCTTTGGTCTTGACTGCTTGCATATAGTCTGTGATTGATTGTGGTCCCTTGACAAGTTGTTTGAGCTGTTGCTTGATCTGTTTTATGTGACCTCTTGAGGGTTTGGCAAAGGTGTTTGCAAGAATATTCCATGCTTGTTTTGATGTTGTGGCTAGAGCAATGAAGGGAATAAGTGGTGGTGAAAGAGAGCCAATGATGGCATTTAGGATCAGATGATCTTGTCTTTTCCAGGAGAGGTGTTCTGGATTGGAAATGGCAATGTTGTTTTGCGAGACTTCTGCTGGTGGGCAAAGGAGAGTGCCATCAATGTATTTGAGTAAATCATACCCAACGAGAAGGGTTTGAAACTGAAGTTTCCAGGATAAATAGTTTGTAGTCGTGAGTTTGAGAGGGGCTTGGGCAGCCACATTAAGAGTAATGATGGTGGAAGTTGTGGTGGTGTGTTGTTCTGCCATTTGTAGTGATTTATGATGATGGAAAAAAAAAAATTATGAAGATGGATCAGTGCTCTGATACCATAATAACTTTGATTCAATTGATTCTTAATCAAGTGATACAATTACAAGTTACATTGCGGACTTAAATACATGTGCACTTGAGACTTGGTACTCACATGCAGTTACACATGATCCTATTGATACGGTCAAGGCTGAAGAATAGGATGCAGTTGAAGACTGGGTGTTTGTAGCTAATGAGATGCCGAGACATATGGGAATGGATAATAATCTCTGACAATGTAGTTCACTAAGAAGCATGAAATCTGGCCAACCAATACCCCGCCCCAATAATTTCTTTTTCAGGGACATTGCATTTTATTTCTGCGGAATCGAAACAATATACAATTATGGTAAGAGAGCTAATGCGATTAACTAACGAAAAAGTGGTGGTATAAGACAATCCAGATTATACCTTCTCTCACATTTTTCGTGCTATCCGTTTGACTTGTAACAGCAAACCTGACCTCCATGCTCAGCGATTCTGTCAAGCCCAAAGGGAATAGGTACAGAGATAATTACTGATCATACACTTCGTCTTTGTTCCACGACTTCCATCCCTTTAGATAAAACTTAGTTTTCCTGTAAGAATCAGGAGAAATCATGAAGAAACCAATTCATTAAAATAAAAAACAGTATTGAAAATCAAAATTGATTAGTAATATAGACTAAGCACCATTTCAAACCACCCATAGAGAAAACATCAGAGTCAATTCCATTGAGAGAGTTCACCTTTGAAAAATCTTCAATCTTCCAATCGAATTGTGGATCGCTCTCACTTTCTGTTGCATTAGCATTAGCATTAGCATTAGCATTAGCATTATTTTCTTGACTATTAGTACTAGTAGAACATAAAATTGTCGTCCCCATTGGATGTACAAGAAACAATGGTAATGTTTCATGATGATGATTATTAGCATTGGCACCAGCATAATCTAAGGTTGAACTAGTACCACTAGTATATATAAAAAAAAATATCTGCAATGAAACAATCACATATAAGGATATGGAAATTTTCTTTCTTTTATTGAAATCATAAATTCAACAAATACCTAACATTCTTTAAAAGGAGACAGAATTGCACACAAGAAGGTATCTGTAAATAGAACATCACGAAGTAGTAACAAACACTCAGAGATCTAACTTGGAGTTAGACAAACAAAACATAGATTTTCTTTTAGTAAAAAAAGAGCCACCCGATACAGATAAAGGCGAGCATCTGTAAACAAGCTTTCACTTAAGCCTTGTTGAGTGGCTTCACAACCTCCCATGTGAAGTCAGGGTCGTCCCTGCCAAAGTGACCGTAAGCTGCAGTCTTCAAGAACCTGCTGTTTCCTCCCCTCTTAAGATCAAGGTTGATTGAGATCATTCCTGGACGGAAATTAAAATTCTCCATCACCATCTGTAGAATTTCCTTGTCTGGGATGTTTCCAGTTCCATAAGAATCGACGAATACTGATAAAGGCTCTGGAACACCAATAGCATATGAAACTTGGACAATGCATCGTCTAGCTAAACCACTAGCGACAATGCTCTTCGCTGCCTGTCTTACAATGTACGCCCCACTTCTGTCCACCTTGGTGGGGTCTTTGCCGGAGAATGCACCACCACCATGAGCTCCCCAACCACCATAGGTGTCAATAATGATCTTACGTCCTGTAAGACCAGCATCACCATGTGGACCACCAATAACGAAACGTCCTGATGGGTTCAAGTGGAAGATGGTGTTACCATCTAGGTACTTCTCGGGAATGACTGGCTTGATGACATGCTCCTTAAGATCAGCAGCGATTTCGTCATTGGTGACAGTTTCATCGTGTTGTGTTGAAATTAAAATGGTGTGGACACGGATGGGAACCATGGCACCCTTGTCGTTTTTGTACTCGACAGTGACTTGTGTCTTACCATCAGGTCTCAACCAGGCACAAGTACCACTTTTGCGAACATCGGTTAAACGAGCTCCAAGCTTAGTTGCAAGAACGTGGCTAAGGGGCATCAACTCGGGGGTCTCATCAGTGGCATACCCGAACATGTGACCTTGATCACCAGCACCAATATCCTCAGGACGTTTTGTTAAGTGACCATGGACACCCTGAGCAATATCAGGACTCTGTTGTTCAATGTTAACCAGAACCTTACATTTATCAGCATCAAGACCGACGTCATCAGACACAAATCCAATATTACGACAAGTATCCCGAACAATCTTCTCGTAATTAATATCAGCCTTTGTTGTAACCTCTCCAAAAACCATGACCATGTTGGTTTTGGTGCAAGTTTCGCAAGCTACCTTACTGTCAGGGTCTTGTTCAAGACAGGCATCGAGAACTGCATCGGAGATCTGGTCGCACAGCTTGTCGGGGTGTCCCTCGTTAACAGATTCAGAGGTAAACAAGAAAGTTTCCAGAGCCATCTCTTCCCAACTATCAAAATCAGAACAAACAAAATCACGTCATATTAGTACCAACCAAAGTACTTCAGTTCGATTTCAAATACTACACAATTTATAAAGAGATAACTGATCGATTTTAACAGTAATCGAAAGTATCTGAATTATACTGAATCACAACTTCATAAGAGTCAAAATCCTTCAGTTACATAATAAAACAGTGTAAAAAACTGAGATTTCGCTGTGAAATTGAAGAGGAATTAAGAAGAAACCGAATGCAAAAATGAAAACTCACAAATTACCTGGAAAAAGAGTGAAACCCTTCAAAGCAAGTACTATGATGATCGAATTATTTTTTACTTCCTTCTTCCTTTTGCTGAATTCTTACAAGTTTTTCATTCCAGAATTCAATTCAACTCACTATTTATAGACTCAACAGTTAATAAATGTGCTAATTAACTATACAATTTGGTGGTGACAATGACATCTAAACTTGATTAAGTACAAATAAATTATAAATGTGCTAAATATTATATTAATACATCAATGCAGATCTTTCAGCCAATCTGTCTTCATCATGAGGCAATGAAACACTAACATAAGAAAGAAAATTAAAGATTCATCACAGAGTGGCTGCATATGTGAGCATATGAGACTTTTCTCTAGTCATAGTTACCTCAAAAGCTCCATTTCTTTTAATTTCCTGTTACTCTTAAATTATTCTCTATGGAAGTGGGTGCTGTACAACATCAACATGGTGGATGAAAGTATTTTAACAATCCATGGAGTTGGTGAGGTTGGTAATATGTTGGTTGGAATATCTCCCCCTTAGCTTAGTTAAATGTCGCGGATCAAGAGAAGCTTAGTTCAATTTCTGATTAACATTACTAGTAAGTTTATTTATTTTTCTAGGAATAAAGATTTGTTTGTTTGTCTACCTTACATTTGTCAAAAAGTGAGCTAAAAGGTCAAAAAGCGAGAACTCACACCAAACTAGTCTTAAGCCTATTGATTGGTTCAGGTCACGCAGTGCATGTTTGCAAATATTGTGGCACTACAAAACAGATGTCACCAATCCATCCTTAACCAATCGGTTAGATTAGTTCAACTATCGATCAAACTAAAAGGAACTGGATCAAAATTGTCCTGGACTCCTGGTGCTGTTCAAATTTGTCCAAGGCTAAAGCATACCTATCAAAATTTGAAGATCTCTTGTCAAAATCCTTAATTATGAAATTTTCCTACGGAACAATGACTCAGCACCCATCTAATCGAGTCGAGTGACTTAATTTTACAAGTTCAAATGTATAACCATATTGGCAGGTCACAGAAAAAATACATATATACAACATAAAAAGGCTCATACGCGGTTGAAAGCAGATTGAGGTTCATTTGTGGAGTAAACATTCCCAGTCTCCTTTGATACCATCCACCCATCGATGGCACCCTCTCGGATTGCCTTGGCTACAATGCTGTCAGCATCGGCCACAGGGTTCGCTGAGTTCAACCTCAGCTTGTGAGCACCAATTCAGAATCACACAATCAGATTGTGAAGCCCTGTCCTGATGACATTATGTCGCAAGCACACGATCAGATTGTGAGTCCTGTCTGAGCGAAAGTAAAAAATGCTGGTGTAATAATCAACCAGATCCAGTTCAGAATGGCTTTACCAACTGAAACATCTTACAGGTTTACTCCGTGAAATGCAAACACAAGAAGATCTATGATACTATCATATTCTGAACATTTATAAACTTTTACAACAAAACTACTGATTTCATTTAGAACAAGACAACATACAATTCTTCTAAATTATATCCTCAAACTCCTACTAGAGATATCTGTGCAGCGTATTGAGTATTCATAACTACAGCATGATAAGTTCAAACATCTATTAGTTTCCCACAGATACCTTTCTAAGAAACTGAAATTCCATTACCTGACATAAGAATATCTTCGATTATTTAAGTACAAATGCATACCCATGCAGTAAGGAATACATTCCTAAGAAACAATAAATTTCCTCATAAACCAATAGAATGGTATAAAGAGGTGAAAATGACTAAACAATACATGAATCTCACTATGCTTGTGACATAAAATGGCATACAGTATCTCATTTTATGGTCAAAACTAGCGTATATGGGCTACTATATCTTAAGTCAAATATTAACTTCTTATCTACTACTGTCCAAATCTGTAGATGTTAATATTTGAAAATCTAAACCAAATTATACGAAGTCAGTCTATACAAATACAGAACAAGTCATGGGCATTACATGGAACCGAAACAATGAAAATATACCACATGAATGAAAATAAAATAAATGATAAAGACTTATTTCAAGTTGCCCAATCTTGTCCCAATATAACCTTAAAGGACTAAAGATAAATAACTTTATTTTACTTGCATTCATTAGCAGTGATTCCTCAAGAAATCTATAGTGACTTTGTTTAGTGTACTGAAATGGGGTTTTACATTTGTTACCCATTAGATTAAAATTCCTTGTCTGGATAAATAAAACAACATCAACATTTGAAAACAAATTATACCCTAATAAAATTAAAACGTAATCTCGATTCTCCTCATTGCCAATATAAATCATAATGCTTCCAAAACAAAAAACAAATGACCGCAAACAAACTCAGATTCTATTCCCCGGAGGTTTTGGAACTACGAAAACCGTTTTTCAACTCCTTTGACCTTTTCATACATAAGGCTTTAGACTTACCTGGAACAGCAACTGCAATCTTCTCCCATCTCATTTCAACATCCTTTGGAAATGCTTTCAAAGCATTAAGAAGAGCAACATCTTCGGCAGAAGTCCAATTTGAATTTTCTTTCTTGTCATCATTAATCAATTCGAAATCCCCATTTGATTCTTCCACTAATCTCTTATCTAATGGCTTTCTCTGTTTCAAAAACTGAGAAAATGAATCACCATTACCTATTTTCCTTTCTGATAATGATTTCCCCATTTTAATCACACTTTCTAATCCATGCCTACCTTGGAAAGCTTCAGTAATCAATTCCCATCGTTTGGGTTCTCCAACTGGATGTTTCAAAATCTGTTTCTTCAATATCTCAAAATCCTCATCCACCCATTGTTTCTCTTCATAAACCACATCAGTAGTATTTGTATTCATCTTCAATTTCTCAGAACTCTTCGCATTAACATCCCTGAGATCGTCATTTTTCTTAACTGTTTGATGTTGTTTCCGATTAAACCCTCTTCTCTTATCCCCGAGTTGATCTGTCTCATCCTCTTCATTTAGTGGTTCAAGGATTTGACCATGACCAACACGAATATCACCGGAAGTGATTGAATTTGGAGCAAATGGACCAACAATTAGTGAAAGAGAAAACCAAAGTAAAATGAATTTTAGGGTTTCAGATTCAAAAACAAAGATTGATATTATAATCAGAATGATAGAGATGATGATGCATGAAACTGCTAGGGTTTTGTTTACTTTAAAGGTTTCAGGTTCTGTTTTTGTTGATGCCTTAGATTGAAACATAAATCTAGAAGGTCTACTTTCTTCATCTAAAAACTCCATCGTTCTGACCTTAATCTAAATTTGATGCAGAGACACAGAGACAGTCAACTATATAGAAATCCTGAAAACAGTTTCCGGTTCCGAGACCGGGTATGGGTGCGGTTCTTGGATGAATCCGATTTTTGTTGAGTCTGTATGTGACTCTTTGTTCTATGCATCCTAAACCCCACCGACAAATGCTTTGTATATCTAAAAAGAAAAAAAACAACTATTTCTCGTAAATGTCTACCGTAATGTTTGGTTACGTCTGATTCGCAATCTGTATTTGAGCCAACTCTTGACTTAGTGTGAATCAGTGATCAATCGTTTACTTTTTGTTTTGAGTCAGATCTGGTTTGACAATTGACTTAGATCTAATTTTTGATTTGGACCCGTTTAAGTCAGGTATAGAAATGTTCCTAACTCATGCAACCAAGCCACTAACTTGCACATTTTTGAGTCAGATGAATCAAATCTGACCTAAAAATAAAGAGTCAGATCCAGATAAGTCAGGTGATTTCAGTCAGATCCAGATGAGTCAGATCTGACTCAAAAATAGAAAAATGGTGTGTAACACCATGTTTGTTTTCTGCTGACTCGGCATCTGGATCTCAATCGGTCCGAGTCAGATGTCAGACCGTTTGTTTTTTATTTTGAGTTAGATCTGACTCGCGGTCTGAGTCAGGCATAACCCCGGACTCGGACCCATTTGAGTCAGGTATGAAAATACCTCTGACTCATTGGACCAAACCACTGAGTCACATATTTTTGAGTCATTTGAGTCAGATCTGACTTAAAAAACAAATACATTGAGTCAGATCCAGATGAGTCAGGTGATTTCAGTCAGATCCATTGAGTCAGAACTGATTCATAAAAAAAAAAAACATGATGGATTTTAAGACCATTTTCTGTGTTTCGTTGGTAAATTACCATTGTATTCATATCATCTCCAGTTCTCCACAAAGATATAAATTTGAAAGGCTTAGCCTACAAGGGTACAACCTTTTTTTTTTAAGCAAAGGGGTAAAAATTTATTGAGTAAAAAGAAAAAGAAGAATACACTACAGGCCCATATCAAGTAGCCCAAATGTCCATCCCAGTCAATTGTTTCGATCTATTGATGTCTCTCAGTTATTGACAAGATTAGTAAAGGTTATTCGTCTAAACCAGTTTCTAACTGAACCCCATTAAAAGATGAGTCTTTTGATCTTTATAATGATCCAATCATAATGCATCGCTCTCTTATTTGCCATGATTCTTCTATTTTTCTCTAGCCAAATGGCCCAAGTAATAGTAAAAGGCAGTATTAGCCAAATGTTTTTAGTTATAATCTTGTGTTGATTTGATCTCCATTCTTCAAATTGAGCTCTGACATTGATTTTATATACCCAATATGCATCCATTCTTGAAAAAAAGTACCTCCATATGGCTTGAGAGAAACTGCAGTTGATTCAGAGGTGATCCACAGTCTCAGCTTCACCACCACAAAGCCTGCACATAGTGTTGCTGATCTGACACCCTCTTTTGAGCAGATTATCAAATGTTGGTATTGCATTGTGAATGGCAAACCAAACAAATAGCTGGGATTTTGGAGGGATATGTTTTTTCCATATATATCTGGAAGAAGAAGTGCTTCATGTTTGAATATTTTGCATCTATCATTTGTAACCCTCCTTGGTAGAGTATCCTGCAGTTGAAGAGAATAATATGATGACTTCTATGTAATTTAAGGTTGGAGGAAGTCCAATTACACTTAGTATGTCGTTCAGTTCAGCTACAACCTCTGGAGAAGGTCTCTCTCTTAGTTTGATTCTCCAAGCACCCTGATGTATTAAGTCAGCCACTTTGGCTTGCTTTTGGTTTGTGGCTTTGTAACCTTTCCTGTGTGTTTCTTTGAAGGGAATGGCTCCTTTCCGTGCATCTTGCCAAAACTTGACCTTTGTCCCTCTGCAAATAGAGAAATTGGAATTTCATTGCACTATACCTTTTATATTCTATATGCCTTTCCAGAAACCTCTCCCATGAGTAGATTGATATTTTTTAGGCAAAATATCATCCTTGTTAGACCTAGTTTTGAGTTGTATCACCCTTCTCCACAAACTTTGTTTTTCTTGTGTGTGTATCTCCAAATCCATTTTGTCAGCATTGCTTTGTTGGTTCCTTTTAAACCTCTTATCCCTAGACCTCCCAATTCTTTTGGCATACAACACTTCTCCCAAGCAACCAAACATATTTTCTTCTTTTCTCTTGTGGATCCCCATAGAAAATCCCTCATTAACTTTGTCATTTTCTTTTCCACACTAGCTGGCATTTGCAATAATGACATGAAGTATATTGGTAAGCTTCCAAGGGCACTATTAATGAGAACAATTCTTCTAGCTCTTGATAAAAAAATTCTTTTCCAAACTGCTAGCTTTCTCTTAAATTTATCAATCACACAGTCCAAAATGTTTGTTTGCTTCACTGTGGTGGCATACCCAAATATTTCAGAGGTAGTGTCTCAATCTTGCATTTGAGTATCTTTACAATATTAGACACTTTATGATCAGCTCCAATACTAATAACAATGTTCTTCTCCAGATTCACCCTCAAACCAGTGATTGCTTCATATACTTGAAGAATCATAACTAGATTTTCCACCATTTCTTCCTTGGCATCCAGGAATATCAATGTGTCATCTGCAAATTGCAGATGGGACACATTGATCTCAGAGTTGATGTGAAACCCAGAAATCATGTTCAAAGGCTCATCCTTTTCCAGCAATTTGGTGAGTACTTCTGCAACAAGGATAAACAAAAAGGAAGATAATGCATCTCCTTTCCTTAGGACATTTTGGGGCTTGAATTTGTTTGTTGCACTTCCATTGACTAAGAAAGCTATTTGTGTTGATGATAGACACCATTGAATCCAATCTCTCCATTTCAAACCAAAGCCAGCACCCTCCAGCAACATATCTAGACAGCACCAATTTACATTATCAAAGGCTTTTTCTATGTCTAGTTTACATAATACACCTGGTAACTTGGATTTGAATCTTGCATCAATGAGTTCACCGGCAATCAAAATGTCGTCCTGAATTTGCTTCACTTGTATAAAGGCTCCTTAATGCTTTGATATTAGTTGTAGAAGTACCTTCTTGAATCTCTCGGTAAGTATCTTTGAGACAATCTTGTACATGCTGCTTACTAAACTAATTGGCCTAAAGTGTTGAGGCCTATTTGATTCTTCTTTTCTGGGGTTTAAGCTTATAAAGGCACAATTTATCCTCCAGTCCATTTTATCTGAATCTTTAAATTCTACAACCACAGCCATTACATCAGCTTTTATTGTTGGCCAAGCAACTTTATAGAATTCCAGTGAGTACCCATCTGAACCTGGTGATCTTTTGGTTCCATAATGCTTAATTGTGTGCCACACTTCAGTTAATTCTATGGGTCTCTCCATCCAAGCTTGCTTTTCACTTGAGATCTTTGTAAAGTTGGTGGTGTCCATTGGGGGTCTCCAGTCATGATTTTCCTTGAATAACTTGGAGAAATGCTCTTCAAATTCTTTTCTTATATCTTCTTGATTGAAGTTATCGAGTCCA
>JAJJMC010007837.1:2532445-2551597 GCA_023531435.1 Papaver californicum
CTTCAAATTCTTTTCTTATATCTTCTTGATTGAAGTTATCGAGTCCATCTATCACCAATTTTTTCACATTGTTTCTTCTCCTTCTTCTATTTGATATTTGATGAAGATACTTTGCATTGTGCTCACCTTCTTTCAAGTTTCTCACTTTTGCTATTGCTAGCCATTTCCTATGCTCCTCCAATATGATACTCTTTAAACTCACTTTCAAATTAGCTTTTTCCACAAAGTCATTAAGATACAACATGTTATCTTCTTCTTTCAAATTTAATGAGTCAATTTTGGATATTAATACCTTTTTCTGATCTTCAATCTTACCAAAGGTTTCTCTTCTCCATTTTTTAAGAAACCATTTTAGATTTTGTAGCTTTTTTGCAAGGATGAAACTTGGTGATCCTTGATAGAGCATTATATTCCACCAGATTGCTACGTTTTGTAAGAAAGAATGATGAGTTAGCCAAAGGATCTCCAGTTTGAAGGCAACCCTATGTCTCTAAATTATACCAGTTGTTAACAGCACTGGACCATGATCTGATGAGTTTCTTGACAGTAGTGTTTGATCCACAGTAGGAAATTTCTCTTCATATGCCTTAGATATGATTATTCTATCCAATCTGCACAAGATTGGATCTGCTTGCATGTTTGACCAAAGATAAAGACCACCACCCACTGGTAGCTCAATTAGATTTTGATGATTTGTCATGAAATCATTAAAGCATCTCATTCCTAGCCTTGAACCTCCAGGCTTTTTCCTCTCCCATCTTCTTCTGACTGCATTATAGTCACCAGCAATGCACCAAGCAGCTGAAACCCATCTTGCCAAATAGTTCAAATCCTCCCAAAACACTACCATATCATCCTTATTGCATGGTGAGTAAACATTACTAAGTGTCCATTCAAATCCATCTCTTTTATTCATAAATTTCAGGTTTATAAAGTTATTCGATTGTTCTTCATCAATATAAATCATGATTTCTTCATCCCAAATGGTGAGCATACCTCTTGACAAACCCACAGAAGGTACCATGTTCCATTTATTTCTTTCGTTACTCCAAATACTTAGTTTATTAAAGTGCGGGTAATCAAGCTAATGTAATTAGGAAGGCACTTCGGATCCAATCACCTCTATCTAACTCCCGGTCAAGCTGAGATATTGACATATCCGTTGTTTTGGGGTCCCGGTGGGGTAATCTGCTAATCCGTTTCTGGCTTCTTAACTTTGATTTAACTCTTTTTAAAATATCCTTTACAGGGACACCACTTCGTACCTTCGGACCTAAAGGCTCTTTAGAGACTCATATGTCCTACATGTGAGGGCCTAATCCTTAAAGTTAAACTGCGGTAGAAGACGAAGTTAAAAGAGCGACTGGCCTCAAATTTAGCAATTTTAAGAGCTGGAACTTGATTGGAATTGCCAGTTGCTCCTGCCAGTCACAAGAAAGAGCGTCAGTCTCTGGTATTTAAGAAAGGACCTTTCATAAAAGGGTAATCCAAATTGAATAACTAAAATGATGTGTCCCCCACTTCTTAACCAACCAATTTGTCACTTTCATCATCTTAGTATCTTGTATTGCTACTGCTACTGGCTTGTGTTACTTTATTAATGATTTGATATCATCCAGTTTATATGCCCTATTCAAACCTCTAGCATTCCAACAAATTATTTTAGGATCCATTTATCAACCTTTGACTCCCCTCCAAAACTTCCAAAGCATTGTTCACAATTTGGTTTTTTTCTGCATTATTCATCAGATTCTTTTTATGTTTATCCACAATCTCTGTAAATATATATTGTACCTGCTGAATTTTCCCCATATGTTTAGCTCCTAAGCTGCAGCTTACCTCCATTAGCAACTCTAGAGTATTGTAGATTGTATCTATACTCTCCTATGAATTTGGGTGTAAGTTGTTTAGATTAAAGCTAACTCTTCCATTGCTTACCTGAAGGATAGGGTGTTCAATGTTCATGGGAAATTGAGGAGAATGGACTACCAAAGCTCTTGACTTTGAATTTTGAGTTCCGGCATCGATTTCCACCATTTCTATTACACCCTCATTTGATCCCAAATGCAAATTATCCTTTGTAGTAGATGGTGCGGTGTTTCTTCTTGCGATCACTCCAATTTCCGGTGTCATTTCCGTCCCAGAGGACTCAGTAGTTGTTATGTATTTTTTGTCTTTGAACCGCTTAAAAATAATCGCAATTTGGCTTTGACCCCCACCGATTTTTGTATCTCTATTTGGATTTGACTTATTTGCGTTGTTATGGAAACACCCTTGCTGACTGGACTCAGATGCCACCGTTGCCTGTCTGGTTTTGACTGAGTCATTCGAATTCAAATTTTGAATTTTGAAATTTGTTTTATCTAGCACTGTTAACAGCCTTCGGTATTCCGTCACTGACGGTGAGTATTGCTGCTCAAATTCTGGTTCCCAGATTATCGCCAACGTGAGAAATCTTCCCTTTATTTCCACCTTCATCATCACTGGAACTTTATTCAGGTCTCCTTTAATGGCAATTCTATAAATTTCTGGATTGCAGTGACACGCTTCTTTGTCGATTTCAGCCAAACCCCCTAATTTATCTCCAATGATTTTGAGGTTGTTGAAGGAACATAAATGTACTGGTAATCCTTTAATTCTTACCCACCACATACATGCCTTCAATTTGGCTTCTGGAATGGTCTCATCAATACAAGCACGTTGCCTGATTTCAATTTGAGTACCCTCTTCCATCCAAATAATGGGTTTCCATATTTGCGTCCATTCCTTGTCATATATAAGGTTGAAAAATGCTCTTTTATCATCTGTAATGCTAAGCTTGAGGAATCTATCCCATTTCAGTTTCTTTACAATGGCCTTTGCTACCCTACTCCAAGGCAACTGGCCATTAATTGTGACTGAGGCAGATCTAGACATCCTTGACTTAATTGAAGGTCTTTGTCCAATAGCAGAACTAAAATCCTTCCTCCCGGGAATAACTTGAATGGCTTTCGATGTGGTGTTAAGTTACACTTCAGAATCTCACCTAAACTCCACCACCCCCCCATCACTATCACCTTTTGGAACACAAATTGAGTTATTCCTCCTTTTACTACCATCATGTCTTGTTATTGTCAAATAATCCCCTTTCTCATTGTGTCTTACCTCAAGCGGAAATAAAAAAGCACCTTATCTTCTACACCATCTTCTCTCGCCATCCTTAGTCTCCTTTTCCACCAAATTTTGCCAAAATATCTTTAATCCATAAGGATCCATAATCGTTTTTCTCTTCAACTCGCAGACCTTCAGATTTCCCCATCTTGATCTTTGAAATCTCAAAGGTTTTTCATACCTGCATCAATTTTTGAGAATCACCCAGAATGGGTTTGGATCTAGACTCTCAATCTTCTGTATGGTTTGATTGATAGGCTTTTTCTTATGAACTGTACTGAAAAGAAGCCAGCACTAACAATCACCCATCTGAAAAGAAGTGTCTACTGACAAAATAAGCCAACACTAATAACCATCGATTGCTGATTTCAATTGAAGTATCAACAAAATAAACGGCACCAACTAACAAAGCCTTTTATTTTATTTTTTATTTTATTTTATTTTATTTTTTTGTCAGAAATCTTCTTCCCCAAAGTTGCACAATCAATCTCCAATGTCATCAATGATACGAACCAACATACCCGGGTAGACTAACCCCTTACAGCCCCGAACATACATACGTTGTAACAGTGAACAACTAGAAACTCCATCCGATCGTTTGTAAGCCTTAATTTCTCTCAGTCAGAAGTAACTATGCTGCTATCAACCTTATAGTTGAACCCTTGACAAAAGTATTAGCCAGCCCAATCAATTCGTGGACTATATTGCAGGGAACTAGTTCGGGAATCCATCCCAGCCTATAACCATCACAGAATTGCCCTCTATTAGTCCTGGCTATAGCTGCAAAGCTAGCTTTAATTCCTTCAGTGTACGCTCCGTCGGCATCATCTTCTCTCTTTGTCTTTGTCACTGTCAACTTTTTCTCAACTTCCTCTTATCCCATACTTTCAATTACAAAATTTAAGGTATGTTTTTTTTTTTTTTTTTGCATACAGTATTTTTATTTTATTATACAGAATTTCATTTTTATATATACATATTTGTTTGTAGTATATTTTATTAATATATAGGTATTACCAAAACAAAAGTTAAAAAAATCATGAAAAACTTATTCATATTAGCGTGTTTGTATTATCTTAATATGTTTATTTTGTGCATTAATACTAAGTTACAAATATAAATGTGTTTCTCATGTGTTAAAGACACAATTTCTTATGATATGATAAATTTTCTTTTTTGCATCTAAGCATTCCCTAATGAATTTCTTTTTTACATATAATTATTTTTATATGATATAATATACTCTCTATAAAAGTGTTACAATCACTTTTTCAATTTGACCTATTTTTTGGCTAAAATGAAAAAGTGATAGTAACACTTTTGTAGAAACAGAGAGAGTATTTTTTTCAGTCGTGGGTTAAAACCCCACTACCATATACATCTTACTACTAAAACCCCAATCAAAACAAAATGAAATAAAAACCTCATTTGAATAAATCTGTCTAAACTACCCTTTATATTAATTCAACCCAACAAAAATAAAAATCAACCCCACTCTTAATCTTTTATTCTCTCTCACCACCAACACTACCAACACCACCTCACCGCCACCAACCAACAACAACCATCATCATCCAGCAACACTACCACTACCATCCACCAACCAACAGCAGCACCAACCACCACCAACCACCACCACCACCGAGCACCGCCATCAGCCACCACCATCACCAACGAGCACCACCAACGAGCACCAGTTCCATTACCAAAGAGCACCACCACTAACCACCACCAGCAGAAATGAAAACCAGAACCAACACCAACCAACACCACTTCCACCACCACAACACCAACACTAACATTATCCCACTACCATCAACCGGAAAACACCACCACAGACCAAATGCACCAAATTAAAATATAAATACTAAAACTTTTTTTTTTCCATTATTTTTTAAATCTAACAAAATTTAAAACAAAAATAAAAATAAAAAACTGTTTATATTCATCAAACTTTCCAAATTCTAAAACCTTAACCCTAACGTTTCCAAAACAAAATCCATCATCTGGAGCAAACTACAATGTAAATCTCTATACACTTATTTATAATAGCATTTGTGATAGATTCATGTGTAGAAATCATCTTTTTCGTGAATCAAAGTCCTGATTTTTTCAAGAATCGTTCGATATGGATCCATCGTATCTAACGAATCATGCTCGTATTCTTCATGCTCGTATCGAACGTTTGTTGTTTCATATTCCTCGTACAAAGTTAACATTGTAAGAATCATTGGATATGGCAGATCATATCCGACGATTCTACCTTTTCTTTCTTTTTTCTTTTTCTATACTAGAATCATTGGATAAAACACCTTATTATCCACCAATTCTGGTCTTTTTCTTTTTTTACTTTTTGTGTATTGGAATCGTTAGATAAGAAACCTGATTATCCACCGATTCCCCTGATTTCATATTTTTACCACTACTTGATGAGAATCGTTGGTTACTACAAACCATATCTAACGATTCTGGATATGAAAATTTTGGTGATTTCTGATAGCTTTTTCATTTATAATCGGTGGATAAAGATGGTCTTATCCAACGATTCTGTGCTATTCATTTTATACATAATTTTTTGATGTGATTGAAATAGAGATTATTGATTGCTTGAAATACTAGTAATTGTGTGATATTGTATTTTTTGTTGACTATTGATTGTTTGAACTAGAGATTATTTCTTGATTTTTTTGTTGTTCAATTTTTTTATTTGAATAGCCCTTATGGATAGTCACAACAGAGGTTATGGTCCAACCAAACAGTGTGACATTGATAGGAGGCCACCGAAAAAGGTTAGCCACAACCTCTGCTGCCCTACTTTGACCAAATTGGATTAAGTCCTAGAACTCCTGAATCAGCTGGCAATAAAGGAGCTTGAGGAGGTGATTGAAGTGGCATCCAACTTAAGAGAGGATATTGTTAATTGGAGAACCCAAAATACAATACTTGAAGAGGTTGTTGCTGAAGATGCTGTTGCTGCTGATGGTGCCGCTCCTTTTGGGATGATACCTAATCAATGTTTTTAATACTTGTTGGCTATCCTAAACTAAGACTTGTTGTGTTACCTAGTTTTTTTTGGTTTTATTCAAATACTTATTTTTATTTTTTTGGTGGATGGATGGATGAACTTATGGTTTAATATGGTATATGAATGGTTTGAAGTTTGTTATTCGTTGTTGGTGGTAAAGAATATCAATTTTTTACAACTGTGATCCAGAATCGGCGGACAATGCACATGCGTGTCCACCGATTCCAGCTGCACCTGTTGCGATAATTGCAGGGTTTTCTAATAGATCCAGAATCGGTAGAGATAACACTAATGTATCCAGCGATTCTGAATGACTCTATGGTATATGTGATTTAAAATCGGTCGGCACGTATGTGTCGTATCCACCGATTCTGAGTAACTCATTTTCAATTTTTCCTGCAACTGCTTTTGTTTAAAATAAATTCCAACAACAATTCAAAGTAACTAAAAAGCAAATCCAATTCATTCATTAAGAGTGGTTGTTCAATATATGAAAGCTACAAACCATGGAAATCCGACAGTTCATTTGTTAAAAAAAGAAAAATACTTAATTCAACACGATTGTACCCTTGATTTGTTCCGACTCGACCAATTCATCCCAAAGTTTCATACTGGGCTCGTATTTTTTCAGCCATTCCTTAAAGGTGTTGTTGGTGAAACCTGAAAAATAAGTGAAGCTACACAGTGGAGGTAATGGACAATCTTCGTGTATCCTAAGACCGATAAAATGTATGTTGCTAGTGTTGACTATAAAAATTCTTCGATCCTTAGCGATTCATCACACTTTGTTCTCTTTAGTGTGAAGGTAAGAGATGTTCCCTGACCAAAATAACGAACAATGCAACTCCATGTATCCGCCAACAGATGACCACATCGAGGCATGGTCATCCAATGCTTATTGGTAATTGGTTCATCCCCATTCGGCCCTTGAACACGAGCAACTAATTCGTCAAACTCATCTTCTTTATCTTCCATTGTACCTTGCCTCATCATCGAGATGTAAAATTTCTTATCTTCTTGTAGTCGTAGACCATCGTTTTTCTAAAATATTGGCACTGGGTTAGGTTCTCATCATCCGCCAAACTTAAATGGCATATTTGTTAGGACACAACGTGAAATCCACAATTTCCATCCTCATCCACGTCTTCAGTAGATAATATCGTATAACACGTTTGATGTGGATTACCCTACACATCCCTTGGTGCAACTTGATAACCAACTGCCTCTTTTATAGTCAACGGCTCTTGCGGGAATCCATGGACACTTTTTTGCTTCCTCTTTTAGTCGTACTCGTCTTGTACTCACTTGACTTTCTTAAGAAGGGACGATGAAAACCTTTTCCTTTCTTTGTGTTTCACTCGCTTGACTTTCTTGCGTTGGAATGATGGGATCGCTTTGATCCTTTGACTTGGCTTGTTGTCCACTTGGTCCAGTTTCCTGCTTCTTTGGCGACCCCTTTTCTTTGGAGCGGAGCGTCTTCATACATAACTTTGGTATAATCTTGCCCACTTGGTCCACTTTCTTGGTTCTTCGGGCGACCCTTTTTTTAGCGGGAGCATCTTTATACATAGCCTCATATTCTCTTGCCTACTTTGTCACTTTTTTGCTTCTTCGGGCGACCCCTTTTCTTTGGAGCGGTAGCTTCTTCATACATAGCCTCGCTATGCTCATGTAGTGAAGGGTCTTTTTGGTTACTCATCTTCGCCTTGTACTCTTTATTTTCTTGCTTCTTATCCAATTTGGTAGGTGGTCTACCCGTCAGCGGAAGCTTAGTTGGTTCTTCAACCGGTTGCATGGGTGAACGGTGAGGACCAAGTTGGACATCAAAAAATTTCATTGCAAATTGTTCTTGTTGGAGTAGCTCTCGATTATTTTTCTCCCAAGATCCGTGTCTACAAATAATTGACTTACATCTTCTATCGGGATTGGTGTGAAAGTAAGTTGCTTCCAAAACGGATCGATGAGCTCAAACGGAATCCCTTGGGGGTTACTAGCAATCATGTGACGACACGGAAGCCCCATGGCCGTCATCGTCTTACAAGAACAAACAATCTTCTTTCTCCCATGCTCGTTATCCTCAAAATACTTATAATCATTTATCATATAATGGATATCCCAATGGGACACCTTATAAGAAATAACCCTTAGTAATGTATCGTAATTATCGGAGTACGGGTCACAACTTTCATCCTACTCTCTTCCATTTGGATCTGAATCTTGTTGATATCCTCCATGGTGTATTAATGAATAACTTCTTGTACCGTAACCACATTATTTTGACTCCTCGAAGTAGTTTTTTCAATTGTCCATGAGACCCTTCCGATATACATGTCGCCTCATTCTTATAATGCATATGTTGGTAGGTATACGCGTACATAAACTTTTCTTTGTGTGGCTCCAACAATTGCTTCACGCAATAAACCACTGCTTTCTCGGCAACCTTAGTCCAAACATATTTAAAACTCTCCAAATTATATTTGTACTTTGCCTCGGACATCGAATGTACCATCAAATCCCAATGATGTTGAAATTTTTTCCATTTCACTTCATTATCTTCGTAGTCTTGTGTCATTCTCTTCTTCTCTTCCTCTCGTTCCTCTCGAGTTAGTTTACTAAGACGATCATCCTCAGGCTTCTCATGAGCAGTACCCTTCTTTGGTTTTGGCCTCTGAATATGGCCCCTGTTATGTTCTGATGTTGTATTGTATGTGCCATGTACAAAGAAATTGTTTGGCATCCGGGAAAACCACTTCAATTGCATTCATTAGTGCATGATCCTTTTATGATCCTAGGCATTTGATTGCTATGGTAAATTTCTTTCAAGGTTTCCAACATCCAAATAAAACTCACCTTATTCTCCCGATCCATAAAACCCCATGTCACCGAGAAAGTTTGTTCGTCCGAAGTGTGGCCACATATGTTTAACAACGACATGTTGTACTTGTTTGTCTTGTAAGTGCAATCTATCAACAAAACTTGATAGAAGCATTAAGCCAATTGGATCATCTTCGGATGCGCCAAGAAAATAAGGGTCACTTTGTCGTCCACTACCTACTTCTTCATTGTGCAGTTATGTTGCTCGGCTAACCACTGAGATTGTTCCATAACCTCTCTACCATCCCATTCCGTCCTCCTGATGTTTTCTTTTGTCGGGTAGATTTGCCTCAAAGTGGACAAGTTTTTAGGATAATCCTCATTGATCTTCCTAAGGATATTACTTGGTGTAGTTTCCTTCATCGACTTTACCGTTGCTTTTTGATATGGTTTTAACCCACAAACGGCAGCGTGTCTAACAAGAAATTCCGGATCATCATGATTTGACAACCATTCAACACTCTACATAGCTTGTATATACCATCGCGTCTACGCACTATAATCTTAAACGGGCACTCATGCTTCTTTGATTTAGTAATGTAGACCCTCTGCGTCTTCTTCACATACGGTTTTTCCTTTGCCCAGTGACTTTCAATCTTGCCACTTCTCTCGCAAACAATTTCCAAACGATCATGCCTCAATCGTTTGTCTAAGACTAATGCTTGTTTGATCTCTGTCACTTTGTCCACAAACCATTGTTTTGCATCGTCTCTCTTTTCCTACACTAAATCATATAGTAGTGGTCATAAGTATCAGGCCCTATCTGAGATACGGGTTCAGGTTGATCGTTGCCGAGTGTTTCAATAATCTACAACACATATCGAAAAAATTATCCTAACATAATCGGTGGACATGGGACAATCGTACGAACGATTCTAAATAATTATCCTTTATGTCCTCCTATATCGACTGATTCTGCCTTATCTACATTTAAAAAAAAAATCCCTCAAAGGCTGGAATCGGCACAAGTGAATTGACTTGTGTGTCGATTCTATCATTCAGCAAAGTGGAACTTTCTGGACACTTTTTCAATTAGAATCAGCGCATAGAGCAACACTTATCGAACGATTTTATTTTTCGAGAATTTTGGGAAAATCTTCAAGGGATGGAATCGTTCGATAAATGAGTCCATAAAAGCCGATTATTTGACCTACCAATCCCACCAAAATATATGCCAGAATCGTTCGTTGTTCATGGCCACATCCACCTATTTCGGTTCATATTCTCCAGGAGATATAAAATCGTTGGATACGATGTTATCTTATCCAACAATAGAACATAGCTCAAAAAACATCTCAAAATTTTGTAAAAAAATCCATTTTGGCTGATTATAAGGTTGAAAAACATGTTTGGAGATCCTAATAACGTATACCTGACCATTGGAAGCATCAAGACCTTCATTTTCCCGGTTAGATTCTTCATTTGAGTGAGTAATTCATCAAATATGTCTTGGTTCACACGTTCTTGTTCATCCAACAAATAATCCAAACTGGTAGGATTGAAATCTCTTCCGTAGTCTGATTGGTAATACGTAGATACACCCACTTCATCATCACCACTAGAATCCTCATCGTCACTATAAATTTTCATCTTTACTACCAAATCATAAAAACCTATTTTTCCCCAACTTTTTCTCCTTCTTCTACAAACTTTGAAAAAAAAACTCTACTATAATTCTTACAATCTAAGACTAACTATAATCTAGTTTTAATCACTAACTAAGTTTAACTAACATTTGAATTAATTAATACTAATCATATTAGTTAATAACATAAATATTTGGATAAGGGTTTTTTTTTTCATAATGACCCTATTTTAACTTTTAATGGTAGGGCCAAAATAATTATCGTAGGCCCCAATATAGCCAGTTTTCAATGATGGATTTTAGCAGTTGTATTAATGTTTGTGGTCTTATACAATCTCAAAAAACAAGGTTGGATTTCTCTTGGAGTAATAATAGAGCGGGCATGAAGAGAATTGTTTCTAATCTTGACATAGCTTTATACAATGTCAAGTGGTTAGAATTATATGAAAATTGGTCTTATAAGGTTGGTACTAGAGGTACTTCAGATATAGTCCTTTATTGGGTGCTAATAATGTTATTCCTAAGCCAACAAATGCTCCTTTTAGGGTTCTAAAAGTTTGGCTCAAGCATAATGGTTTTAAAGAGTTAGTTCAAAGTTCTTGAAGTGAAGATATTTATGGAAATCCAGCTTATTCTGTACTAATAAACTAAAAATTTTGAAGGCTACAATTAAACCATGAAATTGGAATGTTTTTGGAGATACAACAGAAAAAATAGAAAAATTAGAAGATGTTATGAAAGCTTCAGCTTTATCTGATCAAGATCACAGTAATAACCCATTGTTAAATAATATGGTTACTTCTAGGGGTATACAAGAAATGGTTTCTTAGCAATATAAAAAAAAATTACAGCAGAAATCAAGAGTTACCTGGATTAAAGAAGGTGCAACAAATACAAGATTTTTCCATACTACTATGAAGATAAGGCAGAATCAAAACTTGATTTCTGAATTTGGAAGATTCAAATGGTACTATTATTTTTGATCAACAGGGAATTGTAAATTTATTGGAAAAGCATTTTGAAGATAATTTTACCTATCGAGACGTGAATGTTGCAGAAGGTATCCTGAATGTTGTTCCAACTATAGTTAATGATGAGGATAATATGATGATGGATGTTGTTCCAACTTACACAGAAATAAAGAAAGTTGTTTTTGATCTGGAACCTAATAGTGCCCCTGGTCTTGATGGTTTTCCTAGATTTTTTTATAGATTTGCTTGAGAAATCATAGGTGAAGATGTAATTAAAATGATTCATTATTGCTGGAGTAAAGGTTTCATTTCCAGAGGTTTGAACTCAAAATTTTCTTATACTTATTACTAAAATTAAGGGTGCTGAAAGGGATAAGTAGTATATGCCCATTGGTTTAGCAAATTTCAGTTTTAAAATTTTCACTAAAATCATTACTTCAAGAATGAGTAAACTGTTACATAAAGTCGTTTCAGCTCAGCAAGGGGCATTTGTAAAAGGTAGATGTTTTCAGGAACAAATAGCCTATCCTTATAAATGGTGAATGAACTGTCTACTGAAAGAAGAGAGAAAATATTGCTTTAAAATTGGATACACTCAGGTATTTTACTCCTTAAGTTGGAATTTTCTTTTTGAAGTAATGTCGAAATATGGTTTTTCTGTTAAATGTATTCAATGGTTGAAGGTACTGTTTAATTCTGGCTTTCAGTGCTTGTTAATGGTGGCCCAGCTGGTTTCTTCCAAGTGAAGAGAGGGTTGCGACAAGGTGATCCCCTTTCACCTATCCTTTTTATTATTGTTGAAGATGTTTTGAGTAGAAATACTCATTTAGTTAACTCCAATCAAATTGCTCCTATGGTTAGTAGAAAAGGAATACATTCATCACAAATTTTCTTTGTTGATAATGTATTCATCTTCTGTAATAGACATAATAAAAATCTGAATAGATTGAAGATGTTATTAATTGACTATCAACAATCTTCTGGTCAAGTAATAAAGCAGATGAAGAGTAAATGCTTTGTAGGTGGGGTTACAGAAGTTAGAAGAAATCAAATAGATGCTTAATTTATAATGACTCTTTCTGAATTTACTGATAGATATTTAGAAGTTATTTTGAAACCGGGAGGAGTTAAGACAAATGATGTTTGGAGTGTGGTAGAAATGTTGCAAAGTAAATTGGATTGTTAGAAGGGGAGGCTGCTAGCTTTTCAAGATAGATTAATTCTTATCAAGACTGCTTTATATAGCATTCCAATTTACACTATGTCAGTGTATAAATGTCCTATGAGTGTGGTGAAAACTTGTGAAGGGATTATTCAAAAAAAATTGTGGTCAGGTGATCCATCTGTCAAGAAATTAGTAACTTTGAAATGGGACAAAGTCTGTTGTCCAATAGAAGAAGGTGGTCTGGGTATTAAAAGGACTGGAGTAATCAATAAATCTCTTTTGATGAAGCTTGTGTGAAAGATGATAACTTCTGAAGAGGAATGGGAAAAATTCATACTAGCTAAATTTACCTCGGCTAAAGGAGGTTGGTGCAATGACTACAAGAAATTTACCATTTGACCAGGTATTAAATGAGTAATATAGGATGTAAAGCAGAACTCTAGATGGATAGTGGGAGATGGATCATATATATCAGTTTGGTATGACATTTGGTTAAAAGATGAAGCCCTTGTTGTAATCTTTCCACATAATGATTACATAAGGCAACACAACAACTTAAAGGTTTCAGATTTGATATGTGATGGAGAATGGCATATACCGGGTGAGCTTCTTAATTTTTTTCTCAGCTGAAGAATTACCAGATCCTAATACAGATGCTGATATGGGAATATAGAATGGAACTATGACTGGAGAATTTTAACCAAGTCAGCAACAAACCTAATTAGATCTCATTATCCTCTATGTTCTTGGGCTAAGCTAAGTATGTATGGTTTCAAGGTTTGCATCCAACTAATTCAAGTAATGTTTGGAAAATTGTAAGAGGAGTGTGTGCCACTAATGAGAATGTTAAAAACAAGGGTGTGAATATTGTTTCTAGATGTTGCTTGTGTGGTAAGGCTGGGGCATCAATGGAACACTTGCTTTGGTATTATAACTTCAGTGAGATATTATGGATCTGGCTTGAAGGTATCTTTCTTTTTCTCAATCCTACTTTATATGATGAAATTATACATTTTGCTAGAGCTAAGAGTGGAGATGTTAAAAAAATTTGGTTAGTAGCAACCTCCATTACAATGATGGAAATATGGTTTCTTATAAATAGAGTTATCTTTAAAAATACCATTCAAAATGTTAATAATGTTAAAAGGAGGATTTTACAATTCACAAAATACTGTAACATTAGATTGAAAGGAGAAATGTGGGAAACTAGCTATGATCACCAAATTCTGAAGGTTTTTGGTCTGGCAAAAAGGAACTTCATAAGGCAGAAGATCATAGAAGTTTACTTTAAATTGCCAGTTAATGATCATATCCTGGTATGTTATGATGGTGCATCCAGGGGTAACCCTAGCAATGCTGGTTATAGTTTCACGTGTAGAAATCATAATGATGATTTTATCTTTGCTAAATATAGGGGTTTAGGTTTAGCAACCAATTTTTTGGCAGAAGTAATGGCAGTTATATGTGGTTCAGAATGGGTTGTTGGAGATGGGGCATAAAACCTTCTTATTCATTCATATTCGAAGTATGTTATCAATAATTTATGCTCGAGAAAGATCCCTTGGTTTGTCGAGGCAAAGTGGAATAAGATCTGTATAGTGATTCACAGAATTGAATTTGTACATAGCGATAGAGAAGTAAACTTCTCTGTTGATAAGTTGGCTAAGGAAGGAGCAGGTTTGGCTAAAGGAAAGACTATTGATCATAGTGTCAGACCATTTTTTTTATGGGTCTTGAATCTCCTCACCAAACGTATTATTGATTTAGCTAAATTTTCTTTTTGATTTGAGTTTTGTGCTCAGCATTTGGGTGCTTCTCTTTTTTGCTTTTTTTTGTTTTTCTTTTACGCTGGCTATTTTGGCAGCTATTCTTGTAAGCTTTTGAATTCATTTTGTTTTTGATGAAATTCTTATTGACTGAGCAAAAAATAAAAATAAAAATAAAAAAATCAAATGAACTAATAAATCAGTAAGAATATATATATATATCAGTGTAAAGAAATATACTTTAGCATACAAAACCTAATTTCTTATAAAATGTATGGGAATGTAAAATAAACGGGAATTAAAAGATTAAGAATTACAGGTTGAGAGGAAAAATCATAATGCAATTATTAGGTTAAATCATCCATCAGAGTATTTTTAAGAGCTCGCAAACAAAACTAGTAATTATGCTAATTCATTTGGTGGTGAAGGTTGTGGCGGGGAGGTGGCAGTGGTCGTGGTAACTGTTGGAAGTAAAACTCAAACATCTAAGTTTATTGTTCTAGTTTAAATTTCAAATTTGGTTTGATTAAGTCTTTTAACTTGGTCTTCTGTTAATTCAAGTGTTTAGGAGTTTTAGAAGGAGACGGTTTGTTTTATTGTTTTTACTGGCTAGTTTTTGTAACACCTATATAAGGTGAATAAGTCAGTTCATTCCTTACTGAACTGAGTTTAAGCTTTACAACAATAAGAAAGCTTATTCCATATATTTTTTCTTTTATATTATGTGATTGTGTGTGAGTGATTGTAGGTGGATTCTAACAACAGTTAAATGCTACATTTGGCATCAAGAGCTAGTGTTCGATCCTTAAGTTTATGTTGTTAACAATCTTCCAAATTAGGTGTTTGATAAAAGCTACAATGAAGGATTCCATACATCCCCAGGTTCTACAGTTTAGTGGAAAGAATTATGATCGATGGAGCATCCAGATGAAATTCTTGTTTGGTTTTCAGGAGCTTACGGAGATCGTTGAGTCTGGATTCTTCGATGTAGATGATCTGGCAGTTGGTGCAGCTCTTCATTAAGCCCAAATGGATGATTTGAGAGAGAGCATAAAGAAGGACAAGAAAGCGTCGTACTTCATACACCAAGCCCTTGATTATGCAATCTTTGAAAAGATTTCATCTGTAAAAACATTTAAGCAAGTGTAGGACATCTTGCAGAAAGCTTATAAAGGCGATGACAAGGTGATAAGTGTAAGGTTGCAAACCTACAAGGTGAATTCAAATCTTTATCCATGAATGAATATGATACATTTTTGATTATTTTTCCTGAGTTCAAGTTGTTGTAATTCAGTTGAGAGTTAATGGTAAGACTTTAGATGATTCTCGTGTTGTTGAAAAAATATGCGATCTTTAACAGATAGTTTTGATTACGTTGTTTCTACAATAGAAGAAGGAAAAGATATGTCAACTCTAACCATTGAAGGATTAGAGGGATCACTATGTGCTTATGAGTACATGATGAAGCAAAGGAAGACAAATTCTTAGAACATGCTTTAAAAAACAAGGCCTTTATCACCGACAAGGGAAGCTCTATCAAAGGAACATCATCAAGTCCAGGCCAAAGTGACTCCCCACGCAAGGAAGATAAGTCAAAATTTGAATGCTATCACTGTGGAAATCTTGGACATTACAACAATCAATGTTGGTTTAAAATTCGAATAAAAAGACAGAGCAAACAAACTTTGTAGAGATTGAGGAACCAGAAAAGTTGTTCTTTGCTTGCAGTGTTTCGTAAGAAGGCAATGACAACAAGAGTACTTGGTTTTGTACTCCGTTTGTAGTAATCAAATGTGTGGTAACAAGGAGTTTTTTTACCACCGTGATGAATCTATTCGTGGAATAGTGAACTTCGGAAACAAAGCCAAGGTTCTTATTTTGGTAAATGTAAAGTTCTTAGTATTTTAGCCGATAATTCTCATCATTGTATCCGTGATATTCTTTATGTACCAAGTTTGCATTGGAATTTTTTTAGTATGGTCAATTATCTGCGAATGGGCTTCGTTTTATTATTGATGATGGTGTTTGCACCATTGAGAACCGTAAGAAGGAGCTGATTGCTATGGTAAAAATGACTAAAAGTCTTTTGTGTCCTTTTCCCATAAAATCAAAAAAAAAATGTGCATTCAGTGGCCGTGTTCTTGATGATAATTGGTCACGTCACTTCCGTTTTGGTCATCTTAATTTTAGCGAGTTACGTTTGTTGGCGAAGAAAGAAATGGTTACAGGTTTACCTTTAATAGAGGACTTTAACCGAGTATGTGAAGGTTGTATTGTGGGTAAGCAACATAGACTTCTGTTTCCAGTTGGAAAGTCCCAAAGAGCAACACAACAGTTGGAGATAGTACATTATGATCTTTGTAGCCCTATGAAGACTATATCACATGGAGGTAATCGTTATTTTCTTACTTTCATTGATGATTGCAGTAGAAAGACTTGGGTATTTTTCTTGAAGAATAAATATGATGCTTTTGAGACTTTTAAGGACTTTAAAGTTTTTATCGAGAAACAAAGTGAAAAGAGTTTGAAAGTACTTCACACCAATAGAGGTGGAGAGTACAACTCGAACGCTTTTGGTGATTATTGTCGAATGCACGGGATTAGGCATCAACTTATAGCTAGTTATACTCCTCAACAAAATGGATTTTCCGAAAGGAAAAACCGGACAAAGATAAGACCTAATCCACACCGTAACAAGATCAATCAATCAATACTTTATTATCCTTTTGTCATATATGGCAATACCACATTCAATTTAATATTTTCAAAGTATTTAAAGGGTACATAATTCATCTTCATATTTTTTGCCAATTTATAGGCATGTCTTTCACAAGAATCAACAACATTTTTCAAAGAATGGGTTTAAATGAAAGGGCACCAACTTATGTAGCAAATCAAAGGGTTTAGAATTAAGAGGGGCAACTTAATTATACAACAAAACAATGTGTTTAAAATGAAGGGACACAACTTATATAACAATTTTCCATGTTTTTCAAAAAAATATCATATTTATTTATTGTGTGTTTAACACGTGAGTCACATTTTCATAGTTAATTTAGTATTATTACATATAGTAGATATATTGTTGTGACATACATTGATCCAATTTTATTTATTTATTGGTATTCTTGTAAACAAATAAATCTACATAACAAGATAAACAAACAAATCCACAAAATAAAAGCCGAAAAAGTATTTTTAAATTATTTTTTATCTCAACCTAAATCTTAATTATCATTTCAGTTTTATGCCCATACCATCAACAACTCATATATTATTATTATCAACAAAGAAAACAACAATCAATCGTACCTAACATTCATAAGAAAATCATACCTTTTATCCAACTTAAAAAATTTATATCACTCTCTGACCTACACGTTCATTCGTTGGTGGAATTATAGTGTATGGTATGCTATTATAATCAACATACATAAGTGCCTGGGAAAACAAGTACACCACACAGTCTTGACTAATCTTAATTTCCGTCTTAGATAATTCACGAAATATGAGAATATTATTGTATTGAAAGTTCAAAATATAACAAAATCTAAATAAGAAATATCCAAAAATAAACTAACGAAAAAAAAAGTGTGGCAATTACTCTCGGGAATTTCAAGGATTATATTAGATAGGTCTTCAGAAAAATCCTTTTCTACTACATTAGCATCCTCTGGGGCTTTCTAGAAAGTGTGGAGAAAAAATTTATTTATAAAAGTGTGGATTTGGAGGGAAAGATGGTCATGTGTTTTAGCTTTGCAGAAGAGAAGAGATAAGAGGTTTTTTTGTGGTGGATTTGGAAGGGGTGTAATCAGGGTTTCATTTTTCAAAAAGAAAAAAAACTATCTGACTCATAAAAAAAAGTTTGAAAGGATTCAAAGTTCCAACCTTACCCAGCTATTTAGAAGGTAATCATGTGAACCACACACTTCTTGATAATAATGAACTTTTATTATACTCTCTCGTTTCATAAAAGTTGAGATATTCATTTTAAAATTTTGTTTCACAAAAGTTGCTCATTTTCATTTTCATAAAAGAATTTGGTAGTCATGTTATATTCGTTGTGTAGGTCTTTTAAAAACATTTCTAATTGTATATCTTTTACAAATATATGCCTTTTAGTTTATGAGATATGTCAATTTAAAATTCTAACACAAAAGGGTAGATAAGAAAAAAATACTAAAAAACAAATCTCTTGTCCTTGCCTTAAGAATTATACAAACTTTAAATAGCTTAATTTTTATGAACGGAGGTAGTATTACGTAACGGTACGTTCAAATAGTAAGAAATAAGTTTTTCTTCCTTAAAAGAAAAGATTAGCGTTGTATTTAGTATGTTTAAAGATCTTGAAGGATTAAAAATTTAATTATTTTATCTTTATAACTAAAAAGTAAATCTACTTAGGAAAAACTAAATAAGCCATATAATGACTTAAAAACTAATTAATCAAAAATGCTCGATATGATAATTTACCGAATAATATTCATTATTTTTTAGTCCCATAACACTTTAAAAAAAACAACAAAACAAATACAATTAAAAGATCATTGTGTTCTAAAATGAAAGGGCTGATTGGTATTGGTACTTTCATTGTGATTTGATTGTGTTCTAGGAAT
>JAJJMC010007837.1:2551607-2609181 GCA_023531435.1 Papaver californicum
CCGAATAATATTCACTATTTTTTAGTCCCAGAACACTTAAAAAAAAACAAATACAATTAAAAGATCATTGTGTTCTAGAATAAAAGGGCTGATTGGTATTGGTACTTTCATTGTGATTTGATTGTGTTCTAGGAATAAAATGGCTAATTGGTATTAGTACTTTCATTGTGATTTCCTATAGAAAGAGTCACAATCTAATTTGGTACTTTTATTAGGTCATCGAAAAAGGCTACATGGTTAGTAGGTGTTCCCAATGAGTTGTGATTCTCATTAGATTTCTCTGTAAGTGTATTAATAAAAACTTAAAAATTACAAATCCACTGAAATGTATTACATAAAAAAAAATTCTTTTTTTCGCCATGGCATCAGTTGCCATGTTCCCAGATTTATAGATGAAACTAAAACCAAAAAAATTCTCAATTCTCTTAACACCTTTTATGCACCTTGAAGGATGTAGTTGCGTTGCGGTATAATTTTGTTTTGATTTCATGCATATATCTCAAGATTTTCTAACAATTTCCTTGGATATAGAAGTTCTACACATTTATCTCTTTCTCCCACTTAGCTGCAAACCACAGAGCTACAACTTCTATTTCTTATTGATTTTTTATATCGATGAGTCCTGCTAAGACATAGTTGTAATCACCCGTATATTCCCTCGCTAAGAAACCAATAACATAGTTATCTATATAGTCCATGAAGCATCAAAATTGATAGTTATATAGTTTATAGGTTTTTTTTCTTATATTTTTCTTCCTTTTAGTATTGCGTACAACCTGTTTAAGAACGGTGTTACATTCAAGGGTTTTGGCTTCCTATTCCAGAATTTAATAAAACGTTGCTCTGTTAAAGATACTTACAAACAAGTATTTTTCTTGTCAGATAAAATTCTGTTGCACCTCTCTTTCCAAATTTATCAGCACTTTGTTGTTATTATTTATATGATTTTTCCTACTTTCCCTTTGGATAACCATAGTGAGATAGTATCTAATTAAGAAAGTATTTCCTGAATTGATATTTATATATAACATATGCATAGGAGGTAAACACCAAACAAACCTAGCAAACTGACAATCAAAGAACAAATGAGTTACAATCTTTGTTTCCCTATTGCAGAAAATACAATGACCTTCAATATTATGCACATATTTGGATATATAAAATGCTTCTATCGGGTAGGGTATTAGTAATACATTTCCATAAGAAGATTTTTATCTTTTGGGATATGTCTATTTCCCAGAACTTCTTCCAAATGTGTTTATCTGAATGTTTGGAGGATCATTTATTGTATTCAGTTTCCGATTATGCCAAACTCAGTTAGATTTAAAGTTTCCCCTTATATCCATTTATTAAGACAAATAATAATAGATTATCCATTACCTATTCCCCACACATTATATTTAATGAATTAAGAACATATCTTTGTAAATACATTTCCAAATCCGAGAAGCCGTTATGGAGATTTTAGAATAAAATTGATTTTTTTCTTATATATTTTGATTTTAAAATTGGGGCCCACAAAAAGTCAGGCTCCTCTATCGGTATCCAAGTTACTTTAGCTATCATGGACTTGTTGCACTTATTTTTTTCTCTATACCCCAGTCTACCCATTTGGATAGATTTAAACAAAGTCACCCAAGATATGAGATAAAATCCCTTAGAATTTGAAATTTGTTCACACCGAAGGTCACCGAACAACAATTATTTTCCTAATAGTTTTGTTTGGTAGGATGAAACATCCTATCTGAAAAGTGGGAATGTTTGGAAAAACAGACATGTTAAGCGCCATTTTACTAATATGTGGTGGTAGTTTTGAATTCCATCCTTGTATTTTTATTTTATTTTTTCCATTATCGTGTCGAAAGTTTTGATTTTTGATTTATCTAAGTAGGAATCTTTCATGTCTATTTTCTTAATTTTTAGTAATTTAATCATCATTCTTTGGTGCCTCTTATGAACCTTTTTATTAAAAAAATAAACCTAATCTATTAAAATTGATCAACTTCCCGGAAGCGCTACTAAATTCTTCAATCATATCCAAAGGATTTTTACAGCTACTAAGATCGATTTTTGTAAAATTCAGACAACCATCTGCAAACAATAGGTGGGATATGGGTGGGATATTTATTGAGATTTTAATGCCAAAGATATTTTTTTTGTTTGTTTTTTTATCAAAATTAGACCAGCGACCCTCCCTTGCCTAGCCTATTATCGGCTAGTGCCTCTTGTTCTTGATGCAAATCCTAGTCCTTCATCATGTTCGTGTGATGCGTATATCTCAACGCTTGAGTTACCTCACTTGATGCCCCGGGATACAAATATTCAATAAGTGGGACTCTCAATTGAGCTCACTTAAATGTTATATATGATACCTATATCACTAGCAGTAGCATCACCACACCACTTAATGCCCATGGCTCACTAAATTCACTAAGACTCTGTTAGACTTACTAATATTACTAGAACCGACACTAGTCAGTCTACTTAATTAATTAGTATATAGAGCATCTTGCCTCATTAATTACTTAAGTAAGTCACTCTTATGACAACCAATTATAGTAGCAGTACTTAAGCTTTTCCATGATACATCAAATATGTCATATAAGAGGATATTTATAAGGGTATTGGTTTGGTGGTCTACAACAGTACGGTGTAACTGTACCCACAACGAGAAAAGAACTAAGCCATGTGAACATCGTTATAAAAGAATAATGAGTATATTTTTACAGTTTTTGCTACAATTGCGGACATGACTTCAACTACGTCCACTCTTCCACTTCTTTAGTGTTAGTCCAACACTATAAATAGATTACTCAATCTATTTCCAAGACATCTCAGTCTTAGCAATCTTAGTTGAATATCAGGCTTTCTTCAACAAGTCTAAAAACACAAGAGCTCAACTACCAGAGACTTGCATTCTTCAACTAGAATCAATCACTCTAATCTCGTTCTTTCTCTACTTCCCTTTCTAAGATCGACATTTCTTATCTTTTATGTGACCGAAAAAAGACTCGAATGGCCATTTCTTGGTTTAGACGAGAGTTGTACGATTTTGATCTCTTGTACTCATACAAATATCAATCTACCCCTCACTTTTACTTTATTTTATTTTTGCCCTAAAACAATTCCTAAATCAAAAAATCCTGGGGACTACATGCAAATTGGGCTTTGTAACACTCCCTACAAAACTTTATCAAAACTTATAGCAAATTGAATAAAAAAACACTTAGAAAAACTAATTTCTCCATACCAATCAACATTCTAATCTAATAAGAAGATCTAAGACAATATTATTATTGTTCATAAGGTCTTGTATTCTCTAAAAAAAAAAGAAAAAAAAGAAAGGCAATCTTGGGATGAAGATTGACATGTCGAGAGTTTTCGACAAACTTAATTGAAGGTTTCTGTTAAAATCCATTAAAACTTTTGGGTTTAGTTGTGACTGATATGAACTAATCTTTCAATACATATCAACCACCTCCTTTGTCGTTGTAGTAGTTAATGGAACTCCTGATGATTTTTTTAAACCTTCCAGAGGCATAAGATGGGGGTTTCCATTGTCCCCTATTTATTTATTCCTCATTTCTATAAAAGTTTTTTCACACTAGCGATAAAGTAATAGGCGTTGGCTAGTGCTAAGACTCTGGCTAAAATGACTTTATATTGTTGAAAGTGACTATCAGGTGATGACCAATATCTTGAACAGTCAACTCAACTCCATTCCCTGGAGGATCAAAAAAATAACCCAAGATACCAAGACTTTGACGAAAACGTATAAAAATATCATCTTCTCATTGTCTTGTCAAGTTTTTTCTAAAAAAAAAATTATTTAATAAAATATCCATGGAAAAATACAATTAATAAATAATTATATTATTTTTAACTTTAATTAAATGTTCAAACTTTGATTTATCTTTTTTATCCAAAAACGGCTAATGGGCGTTAGTGTATATGTGGCAGTTATTTCACCCTGTAAAAAGTCATAAACTCCTTACTCCCCCCCCCCCCCCAAATCATCAGATGATTTAACGGTGAGTCATTACAAAACGCAACACCGAGTTGTATCAGGGTTTAGTTCCTTTTCTTCCTAGAAACAATATTTTCATTAATAATGCCTGAAGGACAAATTTATAATGCTTGGTTGATCTTGTTCATCCAAATTTTAAACAACAAGACAAAACAAATTTGGACATATATTATTTGATCAAATATTAGAAAGTATAAACATTCAAAATCACAGAACATTTCATCCCAAATTGAAATCATCAAATTTATTCTTGTTCCTCATTGCAACATTAAGTCAAAATTTAAACACTTTAATTACAATTGAATGTTTGCAATTAGAAATGCAAACAGAACCTACCATTATTATATATGTACTTCAAGAACACCCTTCCACTAATCAGAAACTCCTTCAACACATCACCGCTACCACCAGACACCCTACAATTTCTTGAAACCCAAATCCCATTTAGCCCAAATCACTAATTAAACCATAAGAAAAAGAAAAGAAAAACTAATTTTGAAAAAAAAAAAAACAAATCAGCCATAGAAAATAAAATCCAAATCTCTTGAACAAAATAAGGGAAGATGTAAAACAAAACCCTTCTCATACTCATGAACAACATCAAATCTTTCATTTGAATCTCCCGATTGCATAAAGAAGCTACAATTCATGATTGATTTGGTAAACATAAATCGTATTTTTCTTCATCTTCCTCATTCTTCTATGAATCTTAACTAGGGGTGCACAAAGGTCGGTTCGGCTCGGTTATTGGTAGAACCGTGTACCTGTACCTCCCTATGGTTGGTTCTCTACCCGTGTACCTGTACCTTGTACCCTATATTCTCGGTTCGGTTCTGGAACCGTACCCGTCCTCTCAGTTCGGTTCCGTTCCTGTACCTCTTTCTTTTTTAAAAAAAAAACTTTGAATTCAACGACTTCCTAATGAATATATAACGAATGACCGCAGCACGTTTTGGTATATGATAATACATGCCTGCATTATACAGATAATATGTAAGCTATGGAGAGACACAAGTTAAATTTAGTGACAAGTGACTACTAAAGAGAAAAATGACAACATGTCAGAGCAATACCTTCAAAGTAAAAGAACATTAGGTTGGCACGGAAAACCAATTGTAAGAACTCCCGAGCAAATGAAAGTATCTAAACAATGCACATACAGATGCTAATTAGAAGATGAGAAAACTGTGGTCGGGAATATGCAACATATTCAGAACAATGAACTACAGCTACAGTTGTAATTAGGAACTATAAACTAAACTTATCATAACCAAAACCTCATTACCATGTTGTAACTTTTTGCAAGGATTAAGAAGAAATGAGGTATGGTGCCAAGAAAGAACATATAAGTAACTTAAGATAAGACCAGAGGATTATTTGACATACAGTGGGCCATTTCTGAACTGCATACAGCCAAAGCCGATTAAGTCGTTCCTTCGACCTTGAAAGTACTGATGATGCCCCTGTTACAGAGGAAGTTGAGCTTTATGTAGTACTAGTAGATTTAATTTCATTCCTTGCATGAGATTTGCCACCATACAGTTCATCCAACTGCAAATCCGCAAGGATAATTCCTCGTGCAGCCATTTTAGAACTGTCAAACACAGAAATTTAGTCAATTTTTGTACATAAATGTACTCAATTTAGATAACATAGAAAAAGAACATTAATGTGATGAACTAGATGGCTGGGATTAAAACACAGACGACTGGGATTAAAACTCAAAAATCTAATCAACGAGCTAAAATAATTCGGTATACTCGGTTCGGTTCCGGTCGGTTCCTAGGTAGATGATAGGTGCATTACTTGCACTATTTGGATACTCTAATTCATTGATTTCTTGTTAGCTTTCATATCATTATGCTTTTATTTTGTTTGGTTATGAGTTTCTTAGGAGTTCTGAAGTGTATTCAACCAAAGAAGAGGTTAAAAGATGGAAACACAGCTTTGAAACAAGAGTTCCAGGAATATATACGGTTGGGAAAGTACCTCAAAACCCAACCGTAAAAGAAGTTGGTTTTGAAGGAAAATTCCAGGAAGATTTACAGTTGGGTATAGACTCTCAAACCCAGTAGTAAAATTAGTTGAAGAGATATGAAGATTTTGTCATTGCCATCTTATTGAGAATTGAAAGACGAAGTCAACCCAACAAGAAGGAGGTCAATCAGACATCGGATGAGGGAGTATGGATCAAAACAGTGAAATACAAAAAAGTTCCCAGAAAGAATTACGGTTGGGTTTATTGGCTCGGACCCAACCGTAAATCTGGGGATTTTGGGTGAGATTTTTTATGTCAGAAAATCGGTTGGGTTTATTGGCTCGAACCCAACCGTAACTGGGGATTTTGGTGAAAACATGGTCCCGGAAGGATTCTAAACCGATATTTCGTGGATACTATATAAGGAGACATCCAAGACATTAAGAAAATAACTCTTACACTTGAAAACATAAGAAGAACAAGAATCTAGTGTTGGGAGTTGCAATTGATCATCGCGATAACTAGGGTTTGCTTTACTTGTTTTCTTGATTATTTTCCATGGATTTTGAGAAATCCATGATGAACTAAACTTTTCTTATTAGTTAGAGATTTAGTCCTAAGTTGGAAAACATGTTTATTAATTGAAGTATTCATTCTCATATGTTCATAATCTCTTCAATATCGCTTATGTTCTACCGTTTATAGCGCCTTGTATGATGGATTGCTTGTTTGTTTAAGTTGCAAATTAGATGAGCATGCATTGACATCTATAGCTAAACTAGGGTTTGAGATCCGGAATTGTCGAAAGACCCTTGTTACAAGTAGTATAACATAGTTTTTAACGACGGGATGTTGCCATGCAATTGTGTGTAGAAGCGTGACCTAGGCTAAATCTGAGTGGCTCTTGCGCCGGATTGTTTAAAATAACCTCAACTCACAAATACCATTGCTTTCATTAGGTTAAACTTAAGTGGATCTTGCGCCAAGTTATTCGTTGAAAAGGATTCAAAGAGTGGCTCTTGCGCCTTTGATGATAATAGGAGTTTTGCCGGAGTAAGCCTGCGATAGGTGCTTTAGGGTTATTGATATTGAGAGTGCATGAATGTTGATTATGATTTGGTTGATAACATGTTGGAAAATGGAAGATGAACTCTCTAACCAATGTTCTTTATCTCTGATATTCGTTTTAATCTTTTTGCTTTAGTATAATTTAGTAATAATCACAACCAAAACCCTCCATGTTTACATAAGTGATCAAAAGTAATTAACAATCACCTGCCTCTTTGTGGGAACGAACTTGTTCTTATTACTATACTCTAATCTATATTAGTGAAGTAAGAACTTGAATGAATTTTTCTTGGCTGACAACTGACCAAATTTTGGCGCCGCTGCCGGGGAGGCATAGAGGATTGTTATTTTGTTTTTGATTTCTTATTTCTAGTTTTTAATTTAGTTTTAAGAATTATTTTTTCAGGTACTATTTTTTTCGTGAATGCTTAGAGAGGGTACACCAAGTCCAATTGGTATACGACTTCGATCAGGCTCTTTACTAAAAGAATTCGTTCGAGCAGTGAACACTCCACTTCCTCCAAGTACATCGTCAAGTGAGTTCGCAGATTCATACGTAAAGGAAGAACAAGAAACAATGGGTGACACAATCATACACTCAAAGACTTAGCGTCTCACAAGTTGGATACGCAACAATGGTGTGTTCAGATGACATCTACATTTGAGATCAAGCCAGGGTTGATTCGATAACTTCCAAAGTTTCATGGAATGACTAATGAAGATCCAAATAAGCATTAGATGGATTTCCATAACATAATCATGGCCATGCTACCAGCAGAGACTGATGTTGATGGAGTCATGTTAAGAGCTTTTCCATTCTCCCTGATGGATACTCTAAGGAATGGTTATACTATTTACCTTCTGGTAGTGTCACAACTTGGAATGGTCTGAAAAAACTCTTTTTAGAAAGATACTTCCCTGCATCAAAGGCAACTCAGATTCGTAAAGAGATTTGTGGAATTAAGCAAATAGCAGGAGAGACATTGTATGAATGTTGGGAACGTCACAAGAGATTGGTCGCTAGCTTCCCACATCATCAATTCAGTGATGTATTGATCATCCAGTACTTCTATGATGGTCTTTAAGCAAGTGACAGAAATCTTCTCGACGTTGCAGGTGGTGGTGCATTAGTGAACAAAACAGTAGCTCAAGCTAGAGAGTTAATTGAGAACATGGAAGCAAACTCTCAACAATTCTCAAGTCGTGGGTCAGAACCACTCGTCTAGAGGGTTAATGAGGTTACTTCTTCACCGCACCTAGAGCATAGAATTGGTATATGGAGAAGATGATGCAATAAATGGCAGCAGTGATCATCCCATCTTATGAAGAAGAAGCCGAACAGGTGAATGCAGTATTCCCAACTCAGTAGAGACAACGGTATGATCCTTATTCCAACACTTATAATCCAGGATGGAGAGATCATCCAAATTTCAGATATGCGAACAAGCAAGCTGTAGCTCCAGGGACGGTTTTCAATCGTCAAATAGATTCCAATAGCAAGTACAACCTCCACAACAAGCTCAAAATTCAGAATCATCGGAGATGCTCTCCATGATGAAGAATATGACGACGTTGATGCAGAAAAATCAGCAGACAACTGATAATGCGATAAAAGAGCTACAAACTCAGATGAGCACTATGGCCGGTAGACAAAATCATCTGGAGACACAGAATAGTGGGAAACTCCCTTCTCAACCTATCAATCCAAGAGAAAATGTCAACGCCGTGACATTGAGAAGTGGTAAACAAACTGCGCAACCAGAGGAAGCTGAGAAAAACAAAGACCCTAGGGGGTCGGTTTTGGAAAAAGAGATTACTAACTCTTCCCAAACCGATGAGGTACCTAAATAAAACTTTAAGCCTCATGTTTCTACTTATGTTCCTCCTTTACCTTTTCCTCGCAGGTTTGCTAACTCGAAAAAGGCGGAACAAGATAAGGATATCTTAGACATTTTCAAGAAGATTCATGTGAATATTCCACTCATAGATACGATTAAACAAGTCCCCAAATATGCGAAAATTCTGAAGGACTTGTGCACCAATAAACAAAGATTAACCGGTAATGAGGTAATAAGAGTGGGGGAGAATGCTTCGGCTATCTTGCAAAAGAAAATCTCACTCAAATGTAAAGATCCCGGTAGTTTTGATATTCCTATTGTTATTGGTAACACGACGTTTAATAAGGCTATGCTTGATTTAGGAGCATCAGTAAATATTATGCCTGCATCTATATATGAATCTCTTAATTTAGGACCTTTGAAAGAAACTGGAAGTGTTTTACAACTAGCTGACCGTTCTAATGTATACCCTAGAGGTATTGCTGAAGATGTGCTTGTGCGGGTTAATCATTTATTTTTTCCAGCAGATTTCTGTGTACTGGAGATGACAGATGGATCAACTGATTCGTCTATGCCGTTGCTACTGGACTTCCATTCATGCGAACGGAGAGAACAAAAATTGACGTCTATAGTGGAACATTGACAATGGAATTCGATGGAGAAATAATATGTTTCAACATTTAAGAGGCGATGCGATATCCTAGTGACGTCCATTCTTGTTTCTCTATTGATGTTATTGACTCTTTAGCTCAACAGATGTTTGATTTGGGGAGTAATGATCCATTGGAGGCTATTATCACGAGAAATATGGGTTTAAAAATCTTACAAATCCAAGAACCGAGCTTAAATTAGGGGATGAATTTGAGGAATCTATTTTTAAACTCAATTTATTACAACAATGCCCAACAATTCATGATATTTCATTTATCTCTTTACCATGCACTAATGAAAAATTGTTGACATCTGTCTTGCAGGCTCTTAAACTAGAACTTAAGCCTCTTCCTGGTCACCTAAAATACATGTATTTGGGTGATAATGAGGAGTTGTCGGTAATAGTTTCTAAAGAACTAACTGAATTGCAGGAACAAAGACTTCTTCGGGTGTTGAAGAAGTATAAACCGGTCATAGGATGGACAATTGCTGATATCAAGGGAATAAGCCCTTCTACGTGTATGCATAAAATACTACTTGAGGAGGGAACAAAGCCTACAAGGGAAGCTCAACGTCGTTTGAATCCTCCAATGATGGAAGTAGTAAAGAAAGATATACTTAAGTTATTAGATGTGGGAGTTATCGACCCCATTTCTGATAGCAAGTGGGTGAGCCCGATACAAGTTGTACCAAAGAAGTCAGGCGTTATAGTGGTGCAGAATAAAGACAATGAACTTGTCCCAACTCGAGTGCAAACCGGTTGGAGAGTTTGTATTGATTATCGAAAGCTTAATGCAACCACTAGAAAAGATCACTTTCCTTTACCTTTTATGGATCAGATGTTGGAAAGATTGTCAGGACACTCGTATTACTGTTTTCTTGATGGTTATTCAGGTTACAATCAAATTGCTATAGCACCTGAGGATCAAGAGAACACCACTTTTACTTCTCCTTTTGGAACATTTGCATACATGAGGATGCCTTTTGGTTTGTGTAATGCACCCGCTACCTTCCAAAGGTGTATGGTAAGCATCTTTTCATATTACCTTGAAAACATTATCGAAGTTTTTATGGATGATTTCAGTGTGTATGGTGATTCATTTGAATTTTGCTTGGATAACCTTACATTGTTTCTTAAACGGTGTGTTGAAACTAATCTTGTGCTAAATTGGGAGAAGTGCCATTTTATGGTAACTCATGGCATTGTTTTAGGACATATTATATATTCTAAAGTCTTGGAAGTCGATAAAGCTAAGATCGATCTTATTCGTGCTATTACCCCTCCCACTATGGTGAGGGAGATTCGTGCTTTTCTTATTCATGCAGGATTTTATCGCCGGTTTATCAAAGATTTTTCCAAGGTTGCATCACCAATATGCCATTTATTATAAAAGGACGTGATTTTTAACTTTGATGAGAAGTGTTTGGCGGCATTCAATCGTTTGAAAGAACTTTTGATAACAACCCCTATCATTAAACCACCGGATTGGAGCAAGCCATTTGAGCTAATGTGTGATGCCAGTGACTATGAAGTCGGTGCAATTTTAGGCCAGCGTAATGGGAAACTACCTCATGTCATTTATTATGCTTCCAGAACGTTGAATGAGGCCCAACAAAACTACACGACCACGGAAAAGGAGTTGTTAGCAATCATTTTTGCATTAAAGAATTTTCGTTCTTATTTACTTGGTACGAAAGTTGTTGTGTTTTTTGATCATGCAGCACTTAGGTACTTACTTACAAAGAAGAAGGCGAAACCAAGGCTCATTCGATGGATACTACTCCTACAAGAGTTTGATCCCGAAATTAAAGACAATTTTTTTTTGAGAATACCGTTGCGGATCACTTGAGTCGTCTTGCTGTAGACAAAGAAGCTATCCCGTTATGTGAAAGCTTTCCAGATGAGCAACTCTTCTTAGTTACAGTTTCAGAACCATGGTATGCGGATATTGTTAATTATTTAGTGTCTAAACAAATCCCAATAAATTTGTCTCGTGCTGAGAGAGACAAACTTAAAAATATAGCGAATCAACATATATGGGATGATCCATACCTGTGGAAACATTGTTCAGACCAAATTATGCGAAGGTGCGTACCCGAATCTGAATACAACTCTATCTTGTCTTTTTGCCATTCATATGCTTGTGGAGGACACTTTGGGGTAAAGAGAACTGCTTTGAAGGTACTTGAAAGTGGGTTCTATTGGCCCACTTTATTTAAAGATGCGTATGTATTTCGCACAACTTGTGATAGGTGTCAAAGAACGGGCAATCTAGGTGCTCGAAATCAAATGCCACAAAAGTTTATTCTTTTTGTTGAAATTTTTGATGTATGGGGCATTGATTTTATGGGTCCTTTTGTTAATTCTTTTGGTAAATTCTACATCTTACTGTTGTTGATTATGTCTCGAAATGGGTGGAAGCTAAAGGCACCTCTACTAATGATTCTAAAGTGGTTACAGATTTTGTTAAAGAACATATTTTTGCAAGGTTTGGAACTCCAAGAGCCATAATCAGCGATGGGGGATCACACTTTCGAAACAAGTTCCTTCAGAGTTTGCTGAAAAAGTATAACATATCTCACAAGATTGCTACAACATATTATCCACAAAAAAACGGGCAAGCAGAAGTCTCTAATCGAGAGGTGAAGTCCATCCTAGAGAAAACAGTGAATCCATCAAGGAAGGATTGGAGTTTACGTCGCAATGATGCATTATGGGCATACCGAACATCATACAAGACTCCTATTGGGATGTCCCCATATAGACTTGTGTACGGTAAACCTTGTCATCTCCCTGTTGAAATCGAGCATAAGGCTTTTGGGGCTATTCAACAGTGCAACATGGAGATGGATGGGGCTGGTAAACAAAGGAAGCTTCAATTGAGTGAACTGGAAGAGATTCGTAATGATGCATATGAAAATTCACGAATCTACAAGGAGAAAACAAAGGCTTTTCATGATAGTAGGATTTCTAGAAAACAGTTTACTGTTGGACAGAAAGTTCTCTTGTTTAACTCTCGCTTTCATTTATTTCCTGGAAAATTGAAGTCTCGTTGGATATGACCCTTTGTTGTGTCCAACATTTTTACTCATGGCGCAGTGGAGATTCGTAGCTTGTTAACATGGAAGGAGCTTAAAGTGAATGGGCATCGCTTGAAGCCCTATTATGAGTCGTTTGAACTTGAGAGGGTTGAGATCGATTTAGTAGATGCACTCCCTCTGGAGGACTAGCAAGGAATGCCAAGTCGGGCTGAAGACGTTAAACTAAGCGCTAAATGGGAGGCAACCCATTGTTTTTGTATTTCTATCTTTATCTTTTGCTTTTTTATTAGTTTTTCATATCATGATAGGGTTTCCCATCTTGATTTTACAGTGGAGGAATCAATTTACATTGAGGACAATGTAAAGTTTAAGTGTGGGGGAGTAATTAAGCATATAGAGTTTGTAGGTAGAATTTAAAAACTTTTGTACATATTTGCATGAAAAACCTTCAACTTTTAGAGATTTTAGAGTCACTTAGTATACTTCTACATTTACATACGGAGTTCTAACCGAAACAACTGAACTTAAAATTATTAGAGAACTATATTCGGAGTGCTTAGTTGTTGAGAGGCTAGAGCTGAAAAAAAATGGACTTAAACTGCCGGTAGAGAATACAGTATTAGAGTTGTTGATCATTCAATACCCATGAGTGAGGCACCAAACCTTCAATTGTCCGTTTAGAGTGTTTCATCTGCGCAAATTCCGGGTAGAATGATGAGCTACCTAACCTCGCACCAATTTCATCACTACTTTTTGATCTCTTGAGTGTTATTTATATCAATCATGAGGGTGCCATCAAAATTTCTAACTCTATCTTGTATTCTTGTTTGCAGTTGGCACCATTTTGTCGACAACAACAGGTCCATAGAAACATATCATCATCAACAAGCGGAACATCAAAAATTTGCGTGAAGTTGAAGAAAGTCAAGGTTTAAAAGCAATTGTTCAGGAAAGAGCAAATTTCATATTCAAGCAAAGCAACTATACATTAGCATAATTATATATACATGTTGAAGACTTATGTACAAAAGCGAAAGAAATCAAAAGATGTGAGTTAGTGAAGTTAAATCAAGGCAATACAAGTTGTGAAGAATCAAGTGGTAAAGTCTCTATCCCACAGAAATAGGAGTTTCATCATTTATTTTTCAGTTTATATCTTCATAAAAAATAATAATAATAATAATAAGAGCTTATCATTGCTTTAATGTATATTTGTTTTTGTATTCATTCAATAAGGCCGTGGGGAAGAAGAAATATATAGAGAAGTTTCAAACAACAAGAAATTGAGGAAAAGAGTTACAAATTGTCAAGGTTCTACGAGGTTCAAAAGTTCATCATCAACAATTGAAAACCAAAGACGTTTCTATTGGATGTTGTGAGAGTGGTGTTGATTGCCGATCGGGTGAGAAGGTAAGTAAGCATTCCCATCCTCACATAGTGGTTGATTTCCTTTATTAGAGGTCACTAGAAAAACAAAAAAGGGTTCTTTTTCGTCCTACGTTCTATGGGATAACATCTTCATATGATTCGGAAGGTTACCTTTCCTTCCTACCATTCAACGTGTGTAGGGTTTCTATCTTCATTCCTGGCTGCACACATGTGAGAACCATAAAGTGCGTTTTTTGAGTTTCAAATTCATAAAATCTTGTTGGTGAGGCAGAAACACTCAGTCACTCTCGAACCTGGATCCTTTCACATGGTGGTTTTCTCCTAACTCAAGGGTTAAGCATGAGAATAATGTTCTTTATACTTCTAACTTCTTATTGTTAGTGTGCAGAAACTTTATGCCTTCGTAGCTCTTTGGATGCATGTGCTCTTGAATGTTTTGAAGTTGGAAATTAGGTTTTGTGGGTATACCTCTTGTAAACCATCACGAAACTATAACTCGTCCACTAGGGTCACCTAGGGGTTTAAAGGCTTGTTGCACATGCTAAGTGTAACCGTATCCTCAACTAAATGGAGTTGTTGTAGTTTAGGTTAGTTTAGATTTGTAGTTTGCTCGAGGACTGGCAAAACACAACTGTGGGGGAATTTGATAGGTGCATTATTTGCACTATTTGGATACTCTAATTCATTGATTTCTTGTTAGTTTTTATATCATTATGCTTTGGTTTTGTTTGTTTATGATTTTCTTAGGAGTTCTGAAGTGTATTCAACCAAAGAAGAGGTTAAAGGATGGAAACACAACTTTGAAACAAGAGTTCCAGGAAGATTTAAGGTTGGGAAAGTACCTCAAAACCCAACCATAAAATAAGTTGATTTTGAAGGAAAATTCCAGGAAGATTTACAGTTGGGTCTAGACTCTCAAACCCAACCGTAAAATTAGTTGAAGAGATATGAAGATTTTTTCATTGCCATCTTATTGCAAATTGAAAGACGAAGTCAACCCAAAAAGAAGGAGGTCAATCAGACATCGGATGAGGGAGTAATGATCAAAAAAGTGAAATACAAAAAAGTGTCCAGGAAGAATTACGGTTGGGTTTATTGGCTCGGACCCAACCGTAAATCTGGGGATTTTAGGTGAGATTTTTTGTGTCAGAAAATCGGTTGGGTTATTGACTCGGACCCAACCGTAAATCTGGGGATTTTGGCTGAGATTTTTGTGTCAGAAAATCGGTTGGGTTTATTGGCTCGAACCCAACCGTAACTGGGGAGTTTGGCACGTGTATGAGCTTTTAAAACATGGAAAACATGGTCCCGGAAGGATTCTAAACCAAGATTTCGTGGATACTATATAAGGAGACATCCAAGACATTAAGAAAATAACTCTTACACTTGAAAACATAAGAAGAACAAGAATCTAGGGTTGGGAGTTGCAATTGATCATCGCGATAACTAGGGTTTGCTTTACTTGTTTTCTTGATTATTTTCCATGGATTTTGAGAAATCCATGATGAACTAAACTTTTCTTATTAGTTAGAGATGTAGTCCTAAGTTGGAAAACATGTTTATTAATTGAAGTATTCATTCTCATATGTCCATAATCTCTTCAATATCGCTTATATTCTACCGTTTATAGCGCCTTGTATGATGGATTACTTGTTTGTTTAAGTTGCAAATTAGATGAGCATGCATTGACATCTATAGCTAAACTAGGGTTTGAGATCCGGAATTGTCGAAAGACCCTTGTTACAAGTAGTATAACATAGTTGTTAACGACGGGATGTTGCCATGCAATTATGTGTAGAAGCGTGACCTAGGTTAAATCCGAGTGGCTCTTACGCCGGATTGCTTAGAACAACCTAACCTCACAAATACCATTGCTTTCATTTGGGTTAAACTTGAGTGGCTCTTGCGCCAGGTTATTCGTTGAAAAGGATTCAAAGAGTGGCTCTTACGCCTTTGATGATAATATGAGTTTTGTCGGAGTAAGCCTGCGATAGGATGCTTTAGGGTTATTGATATTGAGAGTGCATGAATGTTGAGTATGATTTGGTTGACAACATGTTGGAAGATGAACTCTCTAACCAATATTCTTTATCTCCGATATTCGTTTTAATCTTTTTGCTTTAGTATAATTTAGTTATAATCACAACCAAAACCCCCTTGTTTACATAAGTAATCGAAAGTAATTAACAATCATCTGCCTCTCTGTGGGAACGAACTTGTTCTTATTACTATACTCTAATCTATATTAGTGAAGTAAGAACTTGAATTAATTTTGCTTGGATGACAACCGACCAGTAGAACCGAGTACCTGTACCTCCCTATGGTCGGTTCTCTACCCGTGTACCTATACCCTGTACCATATACTCTCGGTTCGGTCCTTCGGTTTCGGTCAGTTCTTGTACAACCTTAATCTTAACTATGACATCGCCATCGGTAAACACATATCATAAACTAATAAAGATAGAAAGAAAAATAGAATGGAATGAAGAAGGAAAAACAGGAAAATGAAAGGGCTGTTTTTTTTCATTTTCTTCTCTTAATATGAAGTCTTGATGTGAGATAACAATGAAAGGAGGAGGTGGAACAAACGAAAAGATAAAAGATGTTTTACAATTAGGGTTTCATAAGGATATGTTTATAATTACATCTTCAAAACTTGACCAAATAAAGGAAGAATGACTAAACGGAATCGTTAACGAGATGAATAGTTTATTAAAGTTAAAAAAGAAAACACAATCAGTTTATAAATTGGATTTGAGCTTTTATTTTTAAAAATTCCCAAAAAAAAACATTTTCCTCTTTCTTGTTTTTTTTTAATATTATTTTTTTCTTTTTTTTTTTATAATTTTTCGTGTTCAAAAAATAAAAAATAATATAAAGCGAATGCAAAAGTAATGGTAATAACTAGTAACTGATAAGGGCAGTAGGGCACCACACTTTGTACTCGCGATACATGATATTAGGCCCAAGCCCAGCAGCAAAATCGTCCCAAATATTTAGTTGCCCTTGTTGTCTCTTTCTTATTACCAAGGTTGCGTCGGCTTCATAGAAGAGAAGTTCAGTTTCAGAGAAGAGAATCGTGGATATTTTGATTTTCAGAAGAAACTGAAGAAGGTGAGTCTGATTTTATACCTGCTCAAGAAGTTTAGGGTGTTTAGTTCTTTTTGAAATGATTTGTTGAACTATTAGGGTTGTTATTTCGTCTTTATTATGGCTATTAGTGAATCCCAGTAAGATGTGGTTGTTTATTCATTCCTTTAGGTTTGCTGTTAGTCTCTTCTTCTCCTTAACCTTATGAATCGCTTTGTAATTTTATTTTTGTTTTGTTGTTCTTCTGCTTCATCTACGTGTGTCTCGGATTTGTCTATAACAACATAACTGTGTGTCGAGAAATCAATCTTAAGTAACCTTTGGCTGCAACTAGGTTTTTTTTTAGCGGTTTACATCAATTGGTTTTTTTTTCTTTATGCAAAAAGGAATTAGTTTTGGTTTCCATCTAGATTAATTTTTTCTCGTTTTTTCCCTTACTATATTGTAAGTTTTGATTTCGTAGATTTGTATAGGATAATTTACCCAGTAGTTAGATATTTTCAGAAAAAAACTCAAAAAGGTTTTTGGAATTTTTACTAAGCAAAGAATTGGTCCCTGTAATATTAGAATTATCCATGGGCTAGGAAACCACATCTAATTAAAATTCAGTAAAGACATGATTTTCATTGATGTTACTGACAATTTAGATATTTAAAGTTGAAGCTTCACTGGAAATTTTTGCTGGAACATTAACACGAGTTCTAGTTTGATGTAATTGATTTAGTTTTTATTTGATTCTAAAAAGGTGTAGCCGACAAACCCAAAATCATGGCTGTTACGGTTAACTCTTCGGATCAGAATGAAAGAACAAGCAAGTAAGTTTTAATGACAATAGCGATTCTTTATATAATCTCAGCTTAGTTCTTCAGATTTGATGTATACCTTAAATTCCTGTTATTTCGCATGCTGTTTTTCTTTGTTGTTTTAATTACTGTCAACCTTGTTTCCATTTCAGAGAAGCTCCTCAGTTATGTGCATTGTTGAAAGAAATGAAAGAAGGATTGGATTTAGTGAGGAGCAAAGTGCAAGCTTTAACATTGAAGGTAAGTGGGTACTAAAAACATGCATTATGTTGTTAGCTCCATTTCTCATCGATGGATAGCATATATTACATTGATATGTGTAAATCTGTTCAGGTGAAAGAAAATCAATTTCCAACAACTCATGGGTTGAGCTATCTTGACGCCAAGAATTTCCTTCTTCTGAGCTATTGTCAGTGTGTTGTTTACTATTTACTCCGTAAGGCAAAAGGGCTTTCCATCGAGGGACATCCAGTTGTTCGTAGCCTTGTAGAGATAAGATTATTCTTAGAGAAGGTTTGTTCATATTGCTATTGTTGTAATCACATAAAAACATTAGCGCCTATTACTGAATACCAGGTCAAGCATGAAAATGACTTCTGTCTAATGTACATATCAACTTCTAAGTTGTCTGACATTAGGATCTTTTGTTTTCATTATGGAGTCTTCAACCTTTTACCAAAGTACTCTTTCATGCCGTTTGTTGTTTGAGTAAGCCTATTCTGTTCAATTTATCTGAATAAAATTGGTTAACAAATAATGGATTTTTCACTTGTCAAACCTCTATTTCGTCTTCTAAATGTATCTTTATAGTATAATGCTGCAAAGTCCATTGTTATTCACTATAGATGCCTATATGTACAGGCTGTTTCTTATCTTATTTCCTGGAGTCAGGACTCAGGACCTAGTAAGCATGGTATTTTCTCATATAAACAAAAGACTCAGTAGCCATGATATACTTCCTGAGTATGCTAAATGTTGTTTGTGTCACGATATTTACTTAATACTTACTACATTTGTTTTCTCTATTCCTCCTCTTCTCGCTAATATTGCAGATTCGTACTATCGATAAAAAACAAGATTACCAAATTCAGAAGTACATTAGAGGCAATGCGAATGCAGAAGAGAAAGAAGATACCAACAAAGAGCAAGCAGATACCTCGAACAAATCAGTGGACATACTGAGCTATCGACCAAATCCCGACTTGATTAAACCCAAGCCGATCAATCCCCAGGTTTGTACGACTACACAAACACAAACACAAAAGTTTCAGTTGGTAACTTCTACTGATTTAAACTGCCTGATTCATTTTCCCTGAGAAAATTACCTTATGTGTAGGGGGATGATAAATACGTGCCACCCAAGTTTGTTCCCACTGCTATGGAGGAAGAAAAGTTGTCTAAGAGTGAAAAGCTGGCCCAGAGAAGGGACAAGCAAATTTTACGGCAGGCTAATCAAAGTACCTTTATGAGAGACTTGCTGAATAATATGGAAGGGAAACCTGAAGAGGTAAGTTGTGTGTTTTTGTCACGCATTTAAGTTAATTAATAGATTACTTCTGTTTCTGAGAGGACTTTTGTTCAATCTTCTGTTTCACCTCTAATTGGCTATGTTCAAATACAGGTACGGGAAGTTGTCGGAGCCGAAAGTAGGGAAGCTATTCAGTATAGGGAAAAGATGAACAAACGAGCAAGACAAGAAGAGGAAATTTTCACTCGTGTGCCACTTACGAAGGCGGAGAAAAATCAAGGAAAACATTTGAAGAAGTCGAGAAACGGGTATGAGTAATAGTTATTGCACTTGTAAATCATTAAATAGTACCAGTTATTTGTCTTGGTTTAAATTATGTATTTACTTGACAATACCAGATTGGTTGGTTTGTCGGAAGATTTCTACGATGATGTTAGAAGTTTACCTTTGAATGAGGATGGCGAAGAAGGTCCTTCAAGCTTCAGCAATTCGAATAGGGGAGGGAAAAAACAGTTTAAGCGCAAGGTATGCATATATTCTCTCTCTCCCTCCCTCCCTCTCTCACTCACTCACTCCCTCCCTCTGACAATGCTTTTCACACTTGCAGAGGAGGCATTGATGTAAGGTCAACTGAACACATGCAGAGGAGGCATTGATGTAAGGTCAACTGAAGCAAGTGTATATTAGCAGCGCAGAAAGCAACCCCGAATGGTTTTGAAATATCTTGAGAACAACAGCGCCTCAATGTCCACTTCTAATATTTTCATGGCAAGGGGCTTTTCTTTCGAAGACTTAGTTTTATTAATCTTACTAGTTAAAAGGCTTTTTCTTTCTCAAGTGCAAAATTTTGTTTATGCGAGTAATATTTGATTTAGAGATGGGAAAAGAAACAACGTATAGAAAGATCTACTAGATTTAGTGGAACTCCATTTTGATTTCCCCTGCTTAATCCGGTTGAGTGGTGGTCAAGTTTAATAGGGAAGGAGTAACAAATAATGGAAACAGCATTTTCAAATGATGGAGTATTAGAACGATAAACAACAGCTAAAATTGGATAGTTGAGGCTGATAATTAATATGCCTTTGGGTCATTCATGGAGGAGGGCAGGGCGCGGGCGGGGATGGGCAAGCTTGGCCCGACTTGTGCATGTACTTTTTTCTCCTCGTCGACATTATGTTAACCTAGACTTTCCTTCTTAGGATTACTTTTCTCCTAGGGTATATTAATTAAATATTCCTAGATTTTGATCCCTTTATAAATTCTTTCCAATTATGGTCCTTACGGAGCGGATCATCCGTATAGGATATAAAAAAAAACTTCAGATATTTGATATCCTTCTCTTTAAATGAGATCTTATTCCAACTATGGTTTTTTTGAATATCTTACAACTAGCATTTCGCCTTTTTTCGATCTGGTTCCTCCACCACCGCAAACCCCAGCTAGGATTAGACATGATACACTTTTTTGGGTAGACCAGTTTAGTTCTTACATGGACGATAAAATCATGTATGCTCTCTATTATCGGAAAGCCATTCCATCCTTATAGCAGGAAGAAGAGTTGATCCTACGTCCATTCAAAAGGGAAGGCCTGTACTAGACGATTTTTTTTAGAAACCTTATCCACTTAAAATTAATTACTTTAATACCCTTACTTATTAAAAAAATTCCTTACCTATCAAATATTTTTATTTTTTTTTAAAAAAAAACAACAAATTTATTTCTCAATCACTTTACCACCACCATTCCACTACCTGGTAGTGGTGGTGGTAGATTGATGGTGGTGGTTGAGTGGTGATGGTAGAATGGTGGTGGTAGATTGATGGTGGTGATACAATGGTGGTGGTATCAACATCTAAAGTTGACAACAAAACTGGTGTCAACAACTTAAGTTGACACAAAAATTGTAAATTGAGGAAAAAAAAATCTTGTTGACTTTATAATCTAGTGTCAGCAATCCAAATTGACACCAAAATCTGGTGTCAACAATCAAAGTTGACACCAAATATGGAATCCAGGAACATCATGTTTCCAGAGTATCCTGTCAACAACTAAAGTTGGCACCGATATCTCTTGTTAACAATGAAAGTTGATCCCAAAATCCGATGTCAACAACCAAAGTTGACACCAAAAACTGGTGTCAACAACCCAAGTTGACACCAATACTGAAAATTAAGAAAAAAAATTATGTTGTTGACATCATAATCCGGAGTCAACCAACCAAAGTTGACACCAAAATCTGGTGTCAGGAACCAAAGTTGACACCAATATCTGGTGTCAACAAGCCAACTTGACACCAAAACTGAAAAATTCAAAAAAAAAAAACTGTTGTTGACATCATAATCCAGTGTCAACAACCAAAGTTAACACCAATATCCGGTGTCAACAACCAAAATTACCATATTTGAATGAGTGAACCTGACGTGAATCGAACACGCATCTTCTGACGTGGGGTCAGGTGTGCTACCGTTACACCACAGGTTCGTCTAATATACTACTTTAATTGTTTCTGCATTATTTTTCATTGTTCAAGCAAATGAAATTATTGAATCAATAAATACAAGGTTACTCACAAAATACAAAAGCATCCAGTTTAATATATCTGCAGTTTAATACTAGTTACTCAAACTACCATCCATAAAAATAGTTAGCATAGCCTCATTGGATCATAATAAGAATCGATGTAAACTTATAATCGAACATATCACGTAGAAAAAAAAACAGTAAACATCGGGTACCTTAGGATGAAACCTAAGCACCTTAGGTAAAATCTGCAGATACCACAGTAGTTTCAAACAAATATTAAAATTTCACCACTTTCAGCAAAATACATAAGTTCTCAGTTCTCAGTTCTCATCATAGTCAAACTACTACCATAATAATAAAACGGAACCAACAGAGAATATATAATTTTCCAAGGGAAGACTCTAATAGTTCAAATCCTCACAGTAACCATTTGCCAACAGATAAAACACTAATAAAACAAAAAAAATAAAAATGTAAAAATTTATGCTATAGATGAGATTTAGAAGCTGTACCTTCTTCTAGATTATATGTCCTTGAATTGGTGCATCAGTTAATGCATATATGTCCTAAGTAGCTATATGAACTAGATAATGTAATGACAACAGGGTCTACTTGTAGCACAATTTCAGTGTGTTCAATATTTACACAGTGTACAGATATTATATGGGAGCAGTAATTCTAAGCTTCTACTCAAAGACAGTTCTAACTTCTAAGCATACGTGAAAAGGTCAAATTAGTTTGGTTAAACCATGTCACATCTTATGAGCTTTCATGTGTGTTGCATTTTTCACGTCGAATAGAAAACAATGTACGCATGAAAGGCACCACTAGATTCAATGTAAAAGTTTGGTGTAACATTCTAAAACTAGGCTGATAAGAACAGTCAGAAGGCTTGCTTAGAACCTTACCTGTAACCCATCACAAACTTTGTTTTCCCCCACTCGTCCCAGCTGCAGAATCGAGTGCCTTCTTTTCTCCTAATTTAAGAGATCAACAATAAAAATTGAACCCTTTAGTAAGTGAATCCAAGTCTCAAAAGTATACTAAATGAGCACAAGTATCTCTCTCTACTCCCCTCTACTGTTTGTTCAAGCAATCACAGGACTTCAAATAGCACTACAAGAGAAACTACATCACTGTGTGAGTTCAGTCTGTGAAGAACTCCTAAAGATGTGGGCGTTTGACAGTAGTAAGCCCCAAAACTCCATATATTGCTAAGTAAACCGATAATTCCCACTACTGTAAACAAAGCTAAAATTAACAATTTAATAGTCATTTTCCAAGACTTTAAGCTATTATTCAAACTACTGCGAAACAATCATCACTGAAGTCAGAAGTACTTTATGCAATTTTTAACATACTAGTCAGAACTTAATAAACCCGAATCCTGAAAATCTCAAGCTATCAACATGCCAACAACTGCATTAATATGCAAAATTCCAAGGTATCTAACACCATCTATTATACTGTACTCGGAAGTAAACATACAATGTTTAATATCAAGAAACTGGCCTCATATATACCAAGGTTGTTGTAAGACAGTTACAGCGCAAGGAACTTACTTTGCCTTCTGGGCAGTTCTTCATCCTCTCTAAAACTCTTACAAATGCTGGCTGTCCAGACGTCTCCCCTAACGCTGCTGTCAAATTCGTCCGTCTTGAGTCTATTAACGAACCAAATGCTGAACCTGCAGCAACAACCGCTTGTCGCCACCCTTTATGTCTGATACGTCCACCTTGCCAAATGGTCCCTCTGGTTAAAAAATCAACAAAATGTAGTTAGCATCAGGAACTTATAAGAAAAACAACTAAAAATCAAATTTGTGATTATTTCATTGGACGATTAATCAAGTTAAAACAACTAAAATTACTTCTTCCTTACAGGATTGATACATTTTCAGAGATGAATCAGTAATCTAGGGATCAAATAAATCAAAATAACCACATAAATCAAGTTGAACCAACTTCAAAAATTATAGCAACAAAATGATGAACATAAAAATTGAATTGAACATGTGAATCTTCAAAATAAAACATTACCAGAAAACTACAAAATCAAATCAATCAATCTCTCTGAATCTAATATGATATTGGAAATCGAACCTAAAAATGAAAAAGAAGAAGAAGAAGAACTAAAGTACAAATTGACTTGGGTAATCAATCTGTTCGCGGAGGCAGAGGTGGTGGTAGGGGCAGAGGTGGTGGTGGTGACTGAGAGGAGGAGAGAGAAGAAAGAGAGAAAAATCAGGGGATATTTTCCTGATATAACCTCATTTTATAACTTATAATCCCGTTTTTTTCAAATATATCAAATATAACTCCATTTTTTACTTTTCTATCCCGTTTTTTTTTTAAACATCATTAACTGGTTGTTAATTGTCACACGTCATACTTTTTCTCCCCGAGAAAAATACTTATTTACTCTTATAAACTTTATCTAACTCCAAACTAACCCTAGTTAATCCCACAACAACTCATCGATCAAAATCAGTTTGTGAACTAATTTCTTAATAACCCACTAAACCCATCTCATTTAGTAGCAGCAACAACAGTTCTTCCCTGCAAATTATTCATCTATTCATTCACGAAAAACCCATTTCAATCCATTACACAGAAACCCCCAAAATCCATTGCATATATGAACCATAACTTCACTTCTAACCCTTGATTCAAGAGTAATACATTTTCTTCCTCATAAATTTATCATCATGACCGATTTGCAATGGCAACAGCTCCTCCATTTCTTCTTCTTGTTCAATTTAGATCAACACCAAAACATCACAAATTCAACCCAAAATCTTCTCCTAGCTTGCATTAAATTGGAATTCAAGCTAAACCCATCTGCTCTAATCAAACCAGAACTCTAAAACACCAAAACATCATGACCGATTTGCAATGGCAACAACTCCTCCATTTCTTCTTCGTGTTCAATCCATTGTTATTTTCGAATCCATATATATACAGCGGGAAGAGATAGAACATGCCTCTGCTCTATGTTATAGATTATCAACAACTTCTTAGGGTACATGATGAACATTAAATTCAAACTAGTTACATTAGCCTATACTCAGACTCAGGTGTAGTAAGTCGAATATATTCGCAACAATCAATTAAACAGCCAAATTAAGACGAAGATCAAGTTTGGAAGAATCCCCAATTTTAATTCAAAATTAAATCCCATCCAGAAATTCACAAAATCTAACTGTTAGTGATGAGTTCATGCTGATTCCTAGCTTCCCCTTTCTCGAATTCAAAGAACTATATCATCATTTGCAGGCTTGTTCAACAAATCATCAATTTAGTGAAGCACTCCTAATTCAATTTGAAAAGAAAATCGAAGAAAAATCCTTACCTCTTTATGAAAAGCTTCAAATGAACAACTCTTGATGGTCTTCAACTCACATCAATTGATTTCTCTTATTAAATTTTTTATATTCGTATTTGAGGATTAACAAGATTAGCAAGAGAAGAAGAGATTCTTCAGTTGAGAGCTCCAAGAGAAGAAGAAACACAGATAGAAAACCAACTATTCAATATAATGTTAAAAGGGTGAACTGGGAATTTTTTCTTTTTGTATTGGCATCTTTCACTATGGAATTACGTAACACAACAGCTGGTGCCCACGTGCAAAGAGATATGATGGTCATTTGGATGAAACCCTAACGGTAGGACTATATTTACAATTTTAAAAAAATCGGGGGTACCAATGTAAATCGGATATGAAAATGGTCTGGTCCGCTGACAGCTATGGATCTCTTCCAAGGTACCATTCTGTAGTGTGTAGGAATTGGTTTTCATGTCTTCCTTCACCTCTCTTAACGCAGAAGCGCCCGCACCTGCCCGACCTAGTGGCAACCGGTACGACGGAATGATTCATGCTCGCAAAGGCCTCACCCTGCTATATACCATAGTTCGGTGAAGCAACTCGATGAGAAAGGTTTAACCAGTCTAGTGTACTTATCTAATATAACCTTCTAGGAATGGTGGAGTTAAGCAAAGCCACGGTAGATTTGCTCCCCAAAAATCAGATATGTTGCTTATAGAGGGTAATCGTGGGATTTTGAAGAAAATCCGTTTTCTCTAGAAGACGGAGGGGTATAATTATATTTTTGGTAAGGGTCTTTGTAAAGGCCATAAAAAATAGGGATAATTATACAATTTTCACTTTCTTCTATAAAAGAAGATTTTGAGCTTAGTTGCAAATCATCCTAGAAATAGAATAGTTATTATCACGTCTTTTTTCCTCTATTTTCTTCCTTCCGGTTTCTATTACTTTAGAGCATCTCCAACAGAAGGGGGAAATTTTATTTTTCCATGACATATAGAATTTTAGACCTCCATCTAAAATAAATTCATCTCCAATAGAAGGTCTTATAAAATAAGAGGAATGTCATACTAAATACAAAGGTTTTAGAGAAAATCTTAACTCGACTTTCGGTTAGACACTTCATGACATTTTTTCCCTATTTTTTCTTTAACAATTCATTCAAATAAAATCAAACGGATAAGATTTTATCAAATAGGAGATTCTAAAATTTAAATCCACATATTATTGGAGATATTTTATTAGTTGTGGGGTCCTATATTTACTACATGTGCAAGATCCATAAATAAAAGGTTTAAATAAGATCTCCACATTAAAAAAATTACACATTTTATTGAAGATGCTCTTAATTCAGAAAAAAATTCAAATAACACCCCAAAAAAACATCCTTATAAATAATATCGTTATACCTTTGGTCTTAAATCTTTAAATAGCACGTAAGGCCCACAAGTAGGGATGGTAATTTACCCCACCCAAACCCTTATCATGGAGGGTTTTACTCGCACAAACTGGTATGGGATCGGGTAAAACCCAAAAATAGTGTTGCGGGGATGGGATTTAAGATTCCCGCCCCATACCTATCTCGTAGCTTGTTATATTTAGGGTTTAAATTTTTATTATAAAAATATTATAATAGGTTTTGAAAGAAGTGAAAATACACTGATAACTTTCAGTAATAGTGAGGAATTAAGAAGTGGAAAGGGTCATTATAGTCATTTATTGATCAATTATTTCCTTTATTTTTCGATTTAAGTCGGATTTTATGAATTTAAAATTTTAAAATACGTTGTTTAGGTTAGTATCATTTTTTAAACAATTATATTTAAATTTAAATTTTATTTTTTACAACGTTTTAAATATTTCTTATAATGTCATGGATAATCCATGGGAAATCCGTCCCCCACGGGTATTTCCCATACCAGTATCCGCCCCAGTTTTTATGGGTAATGGGTAGGGTATGGTTTTTTTTCTTCTTATAGGAATTGCTGGTTAATCCAGTTTGGGGGACCCGTTTAATGTCTAATCTATCCATTAAATTATGTTTACTCGGTGTTATATTTTTATGTTTTTGGACCAAAAAGATTAGTCTAAGGTCCATGACACGTACGGGTCTTATAAGATGTATTTTTTTAATTCCCCAAACACCCTTATGTATAAACAACATTCTAGGTTAAATCATTTTTTTCTGTTTTTAATTTCTAAATCTAAGCTTTGGCAGAGATTTCTCCCTTTTCTCGATTAAATATTTGTGTTGGAGGAAGAGAAGAGAAGAAGCAAGTGATAGCGAAGAAGAAGAAAATTCAATATGGATCAGTTAAAAAAAAGAAAAAAAATATATAGATTCATCGATTTTGGGTTTTTTCTAAACCTTTTAATTTTTTTCTTCATCTGGATCTGATATTCAATGTTGAAGACGAAGGTTGTCTATTCAAAACGATATAATTTAGTCGATTAAAGTGACTATTAATCCTCCTTCTGTTTCCAGTTAGTTTGATTTTATTTTTTTTGTTATTTTTATCTTTGATTAAATTGTTTTGGTTTTAATTTTTTGATGTTATTGTAGGATCGTATAAAGTTTTTTGGAGATTTTATATGATCCTCTAATAACCCTAAAAAAAAAATTTGATATATTTTTTCCTTCGAACATATTTTCCTGCAGTATATATCAATATGTATTGTTGGATCAATATGTATTGTGGGATCATACTTTTTCCTTCAATACGTATTTTTCTTTAGTACATATCAATATGTATTGTGGTATCATACATTTTTTCCTTCAGTACGTACCAATGTGTACTGTGGTATCATACACTTTTTTCTTCGGTACGAATTTTCCTTCAGTACATACCAATATGTACTGTGTGATCATACATTTTTTCCTTCGGTACATATTTTCCTTCACTACATATAAATATGTACTTTTTGATCAATCTGTACTGTGGGATCATAATTTTTCCTTCAGTACATATCAATATGTACAGTTGGATCATTACTCTTTTTTCTTATGCATTCTCTTCTTCTACTGTATTTTTTGTGTATTCTCTGTACTCTTCAATCTTGTTCTCTCCATCATTCACCCAATGTAGATTTCTTCATAAGTTTAGATAAAATAGGGTTTTCTTCAATATTTTTCAGTAGAAATCAGTTCGAATTTATGGGTTTGATGATTACTTTTGATCTTTTTTTTTATCTGTTTGATGATTTCCTTTTTCAGATTTTAGTTTGTTTGGTCGGTTTGAAGTTTTAATTTTTTAACTTTTTCTAGGTTCACACGTGAGTAGTGATGAACAGAAAAAAAAAATTCACTTTTCAAAAGAATTTTGGACTATAAAATAACTAATCTATCCCGCTGGACTATATGATAACTTGTATACGGATTTTTGGATCAATAAACAAATTACCTAAATTTTAAACGGGGAGGGGATGGGATTTAAAATTCCCACCCGTACCCGCCCTATTACCACCCACAAGTGGTGTTAGTGGGAGTGCGTAAGTAATCTTGATGGTGAAAAGTAGTAAAAAAACAAAACCCAGAGGGTTTTAAACTCGTCCATAGAGAGTGTTTAATAACAAACAAATGACAAAATGGTCCAAATTTTTTTTACTTTCTATGTACGTAAGCACCGGAGCTAACGTTATTACATACAACTTACGGTAGATAAAGAAAAGATGGCAAAACCCCCATCTGAAATCTCTCAAGGATTCATAAACCGGGACGGATGGATGCTAACTGAGAATGATACACAATCAAACTAATCGGATGATTCACTACGTAGACATATTTATCGCACACATTTTTCCTGAACTCTCGAGCCTAGTAATTCGGAATTCGATAAACATACGAAACGTCAAACGTACAATATTATACAGATTCGTAAAAATCCAATTCGGTCAAAAATCCGGTGAACGGTTTTTCTGTAATAATCTGAAACGACATATGTACGTGTATCATTCGTTTTAGAGATTTGAATTCGGCAAGATAAATTCGACATAAAATAACTTCTAAAATATGTTACTTTTACTATAGTTTAACGATTTCAATGAACTATATTGGCATATCCATAACCACGTGCTTAAATCCTTCGGTAAAAATGAAATTAGATGTTGAAAGATTAAAATATGATTAAAAATGGTGAGGTAGTGATGATGTGATAAAATATTATACAAGATGTATAGTTCGTTAATTCGTAAATACGTGTATAATTCGTTTCAGGATAAAAATTCGTTAAACTAAGTCGGGATTGCTAACTAGGCTCCCGAGTATGAAATGCACGAGTATGAAATGCATTATGAATATCGGAGAACAAAGTTGGTCAAAACTCGAGATGTTACCTGGGATTCTTGACAAGAAACAAACAATCCCATGTTTGTGGAAGGCATATATATGCCAGTCTGCCACTACTAGACACATCCTGTTTCTCAGAGAAACATGTGCACGAGTTTTCTGCAGTTATCCAAAAACTATGGGACTATGTTGTGAAGGAAAGGATTCATGAATCAAAATGATGCCTAAATCTTTAGCCCACCTATATTTTGTGAAGTAAAGCAATCACGCATAAAAATGATTTATAAATATTCAGCCTATATGTTGCAAATTACATGCATATTCAGCTACGCAGCCTTGCTGTTACGAAACTGAATTGCTTTCACTTTAAAGTTAAAGATGGAAATATTTGTAGTGTTGGAGGCATGGCATTTGCTATGAGAATCGACAACTCTCGAGTGTATATGTATAATTGAAGATCTATCACTCACATACACCTTAACTGTACATGCATTACCCTAAAATTGGTCCTGCATTACCAAATTCAAAGAACCTGGTCAAAATCCAAATTGATAAAATCTGTATAAAAAGTAGAGGAAAAAATATCACTGTGAAGAAAATAAATTTTAAGATCCAAATCCTATTTCTTATGGAAAGTATGGGAACATAAAGAATAACAACGAACATGAAAGATTAAAACTTACAGGTTGAGAGGAAAAATCATAATAAGATGATTATTACAACATTTGGATTTATTGGTCTTTATAGGTACTACTATGGTTGATTTCTCTTGAAGCAGCAGCATCACTTCCTCTGCAAGATATTTTCTGTCCTTTAAAAAGGTAAAATGCAAGTTAATAATTACCAGATAATGTAGAATTTAAAACCAAATTTACCCTAACACAAAACAGAAACCCCAAAACAGCGAGAGAAAAAGAAGATCTTGGCCAAATGCTGGTGTAATGATCAACTTCAGAAAGGCTTTACCAGCTGAAACATTTTTCAGGTTTGCTTGGTGAAACACAAACAAAAGAAGTTCTATGATACTATCCTACTCTGTTCATCTACTAACGTTTACAATAACACTACTAATTTCGTTCAGAACAACACAACATACAGTTGTTCTGAATTAAATCCTCAAACTCCTACTCGAAAAACTATCTGTGCAGTGTATTTATAACTATAGCATGATAAGTTTAAACATCTATTAGTTTCCTACAAATACCTCTCTAAGAAACTAAAATTCCATTTCGAACGTAATTGTATCTTCGATTATGCAAGTACAAAATGCAAACTCTAACAGTAAAGAATACATTCTAAGAAACAATAAATTTCTTCGTTAACCAACGAAATGGTATAAAGTGGTGAAAATGACTAAACAATACATGAATCTCATTATGAATGGCCCAAGGGACATTAAATAGCAGGGACTATCTCGTTTTATGGTCAAAATGTATCACATTAACAGCGAGACTTCAAAAACATCACGTGTAATCAAATAGCTGTACCTTAAACTCGTCAGTGGTGAAATATTTGCACATATGAACTCAATCTGCTTTCATAATCTCCAAGTCATTGGTTGGGTCCCCGCCAAAGCTTCATCTTGACAAACAAACTCTTTGTTATCCGCATGAATGTTGTGCCTATGCATGACATACGCATTCTTCATGACTTCCTTGACCGCTGCCAGAGGGTCTTCTTCATCACTATACTTGATTATAACGTAGTCCTGGTTGAGGAAAAACTGATTAGCTGCTATTTATAACTAACAATAATATCACAACATCAGAGTTATTATGAATAAAAAAAGTTGCTAAACTGAAATAACATACATGGACATTGTTAGTTACTCAGTGAATTTTCTCAGGAGGGATATCAGCAAATTCATTATATTCGATTGAATGGGCAGTTCTGCTTTAGTCTGGTCCACATGCATATTGAATTGATGGCTTTCATAACAGCTGAATTTCCCTCTAAAAACATCCACATCCACTTTCGGTTTCTTTGTTTTAGCAAGTTCCCTCTCTTTTTCCTCTTAATGGTTATAAACCACAAATGCAGGGATCAAATATCGCCTCTCCTCTGTTGGGAATCAACTCTGCAATTTGACAACCACTACAGGAAATATTCCTCCATAGAAACGGTTAATGAACGTTGGTCGTATTATCGTCTCCTAACTTTGGACGACCTGTGATTTGGTGATTGCCAAAGCAAGCGATAGAAGCAAAAAACGACAACCTTAAAGCTGAAGTCAAATGTATTACTTGTTTTTCGAGACCATTGATAAGAGCAGTTTTCTCACCCCTCTCTCTATTGACTTCAGCTTTAAGGATGGAGTTTTCTGCTTCTACAACTTCTTTCTTTTCTTGATCGTTTTATCTTCTTCAAGTTTAGAATTATTTGATTTCAACTAAGAATTTTCTTTCTCAAGAGACCATAACTCAGCCAATATTGTTTCAAGGAGAACACCGGGTAGACTCCAAAAAGGTGAATTTGGTTCCTCACATGACCAGATACCCGTCTGTTTGCTGCTAGCATCCAAGTTGATCACCAAACCTTGAAAGTTTATAACTTATTAATCCCAGAATCAGGAAAGGTAGCTTTGAAAGCAAATCGCTCTCTTTATTATTGCCCAAAGAGAGATGTTCAGAGATGTCCCTTAAAAATAAAAAAAGAACATATAAGTGAACTGAGACAAACTAACACTACCTAATAACTTTTAAACTTCATTTGGGAAAGAAATGGAAAGGTGAAAAAGTTTAATTTTTATATGTCTTTCACATCTGCATATATGTATCTATATATACATACCGTGATTTTGTGAAGTGCCACATTCTTCATCAGCATCACTCAATTCCCACTATCCTGACATGGCTTCCATGACTAGAGGATAGAAGGGCTCTCCTAAACTTTAAATCCTCTTTGAGCGACTCTTCAAATCGTTTATCATCATGGCAACAAGGTAGCCTAAACGAAACTGTTGCAATGGCATGGAATTAGATGTTCAAACTCTTCAAATCATTTTAAATCGCGTAACCTAAATCTGTAGGTTAAGAACTTCAATTGCTGAGCTGATCAATGAAATCCCAACTCGGGTAACATAAATTTTGATCTGAATATTTACAACACAAACAAAGTACTAGTTACTGAAATGTTTTAGTCACAAAACAACAACAACAACATACATAAACGAAATCAAACCTGAAAAGCTCGACTACATTTTTCCTATCCAGCATCACTCAGTTCCCACTAGTCTCATATGGCTGCCATGAAGAGGATAGAAAGGCTCTATTAAACTTTAAATCCTGTATGAACGACTCTTCAAAATCATGGCAACAAGGCAGCCTCCATGAGAACTGTTGTAATTGGCAAGGAATTAGATGTTCAGATGACTCCTTCGAAACACAGAACTTGAAAATCATTACATTCTTGCCAATTTCATCCAAGTTTCTTAATCTTTCCAGACTTACACTCATTTTCTCTTGAAGAAATAAATAAAAATAATTGAAGATTGTTCTTAAATCAAGCTGCAGTAATCTCAGATCCAGTTTCATTTTCTCAGTTATGTGAGAGAATTGGGAGAAGACTTATCTACAAGTATGGAGAATGGAGTCTAATAGCCAAACAAGTTACTTGAACCCTTGTTCTGTATGTAGGCACCATGCGCGTTGGTAATTTTACTGGGGGTGCCTTTATAATTTTGATCCTAGTGTCATCCAATTGTGGGTCTGTACCAGCAGCAGGCTTCATTTTAGCTGCAGTACTTTAAATGAAGCTGTTGACAGAAAAAACAGAAATCAAGACAAATCTATGAGCATAAACACATGTGTATCTCGTCAAGCTTCGCATATATTGAATCAAATATATGCTGAGAGAATTAGATTCTGTTACCATGCTTGCTCTATCAGTTTGTCTACAAGATCTCACCCTATCGCGGCTGCAGTTGAGGAACAATTTCAAATTGAGGACTTCAGAGGTGTCATATCGTTCTTCAATGTTCCGTCCGGATGATTAAATTTCGCACTCAAGGTACATAGCTACTTATCTGCTTCGCTCGTTAAGCTTTAAAATTATTTTTCTGCCTTGTACAGGGTTCATGGAGGCAACACACCTTATCTTTGATCACAATAAAATCCTTATTTCAGGTAAGACTTTAATGCGATTACAAGTTTACTTAAAATGGCTCGGCTGAAACTGATGGATTTGTTGCAGGTACAAAAGGGTACGAATTTTTCTTACTTAAGCTGAGGATGTTCATGGGAAAGAAGATAAGCGTGATTCTGTAGATAAAAGTCCGGGCGATGCACCAAAAACTCTCTTACGGGCAATCAACTGTCAAGATAAGCGCAGAAGATTTTGGAGGGAGGTGCTGCATATAGAATCTTCCAGTTGCAGTGAACCATAGGCCTATCTTCCAGTTGCAGTGAACCATAGGCCTCCGTAAATGAAATCCATTTTAGACTAGTTGAATAAAAATACAATCTTTCAAAAAAGAGGATTGGCATATGTAGGAGTCTACAGTAAGCATCAGTATATTTTCAAAAACCAAAATACAGAAAAAAAAATACTTCTAATATGGAAGAAGAATTTAGAAGAAAATCTAGTAATTACACACAAGGAACTCGATGGGAATGTTGGGTATTATCCCGTTTTACATGTCAGTTTGATACAACCTCCTTGCTGCATTACCAACACATGAAGACAACAAGAGGAACTAAGAATAAACTGACAAAGTTGAGCCAACAAGGGAAATATATAAGCCTGGTTTTAGAACAAGCATACAGATACGATAACAGCATTGATGGTGAAAATTTCCTTTATGCATGGTTGAATATTTTGCCAAAGTACATTCGTTCGACTTACAAGGAGGGTCTCTGTTGCAGGCTTTACCTAGTAATCTCCTTGATCTTTAAGTGTAGAAGCTTTGGATAGTTCTTGGCTGAATGGACAGAATCCTATTTTTTCGACGAGACAAACATAAGCACATATAGGGTGTTCTTCAAGGTGTGCGTATTGTTCAAAAATGATAATCCCTTATCTAAGTCTCCTATTCTTTCTAAAATAGGCATCCATGCAAACCTTGTAGATTTATTCAGATGACCCCTCGTCTTCGGAAGATGACTCCAACTGCCCCTGCTACATCCAGAAGAGAACCTGCTGAACATGTTTCCATAAGAGTATTGCTCCAAGTAGATGATGCTGCCTCATAACTTGTGGAATCATGTTGTCTCTCAACACAGATATATATCCGCTGACTTTCTCCAAAAGATATACATCCCTTTTCTTATGTTACTAGCCTGCTTCCTAGTGGAATATGAATGTAGTACTCAGAAACTTCTGTTGTTTCATAACCTGTTCAGCAAAGAAAGATTAAACTTCTATTTTCTTCTATGCAAATTTTGAGACATATAATGCATTCAACTATTGAGCAACAATGTAAAGGATTTTAAAAATTATCATGTAAATTCATACAGTATTCAAGAGAAACAATTCATATGGATTAAGCTACATATCCTTATTGTTAAGGATACTGAATTGCTTTCAATTTAAGGTTAAAAATGGAAATATTCAATGTGCGGCGGCATGGCATTCGATGTGCTAAAAGAATCAGCAACTCTCGAGTGTACATGTATAATTTCAAGATCTCTCAGTCACATAAACCTTAACTATACAAACAATACCCTAAAATCTGGTCCTAGATTATCAAATTTAAAAAACAATGAAACAAAAGGATGATCCTGATCAAAATCGAATTAATAAGATAAGTAGATCCAAACCCTAACTTCTTATAAAATGTACGAGAATGTAAAGAAAATTAGTGAAAACGAAAAGATTTAAACTTACAGGTTGAGAGGAAAAATCATTATGCGATGACTAGGTGAAGTTGTCCCTCCAGAGTAAATGTAAGGGCTCCCAAACAAAACCAGTATAACACATTCATTTGGTGGTGATGGTGGCGGTTGTGGTGGGGATGTGGCAATTGTGAAAAATGGAGCTTTTTAGCACCGGTTGGATTAGGGAATTATTTGTCTTGATAAGTACTACTATGGTTGATCTTTTGCAGCTACTTCCTCTGAGAGACTTTTTCTATCATTTAAAAAGGTAAAATGCAGCTTAATAGTTACCAAATGATGTAGAATTAGAAACCAAGTTTACGCTAACACAACATCAAAACCCCTAAAACAGTGAGAGAAAACAAAGATCTTGGCCAAATCCAGTTCAGAATGGCTTTACAATCTGAAACATCTTACAGGTTTACTCTGGGATACAAACACATAAACTTTTATCTTAGAAGTTTGGTTTCAGTGTTCCGGCTAAAGCTGGAATTTCATATTTTAAAAGTTCAATTAATGTCAAGTTCTGAGTTTTATTTTATTTTTCTTTCTGAAGTGCACCTTTAGCTTTTCTTCTTCTAGTTTTCCGCATCAGAGACAAATAGTAGCATTGGAGACAAATAGTTAGGCAATTTTTCTAAAGTTCCCTCATTCTATGTCATTCCATGACTGCAATTCAGGCTCCTTTCCTTGACCATATTGTCTATCCTATGTACCATTTATTAACTTTAACAAAATGCTTTTACAAGTGTAGACTCTGTTATAGGTAGATGAATAGAATAAACATGTAACCAAAATGCAACACATTCTTAGATGTTTCCATGTCTTAAGAAAGGGCATCTCATCTTACCCTAGAGGAACAAACCTGAATCCTCATCTAATTTAAAACAACACAACATACAATTCTGTTCTCCAACAAACTTTCACAACAAAACTACTGATTTCATTCAGAACAACATACAATTGTTCTGAATTAAGTCCTCAAGCTCCTACTGGAGATATCTGTGCAGTGTATTTATAACTACAGCATGATAAGTTTAAACATCTATTAGTTGCCTACAGTTACCTCTCTAAAAAACTGAAATTCCATTTCCGACATAATGATATCTTCAATTATGAAGTATAAATGCAAACGCTTACAGTAAAGAACACATTTTTAAGAAACAATAGATTTCTTCACAAGCCAATCAAATGGTATAAAGAGGTGAAAATGACTTAACAATAATACATGAATCTCACTAGGTATGTGACATAATATTGCATACACACACTATCTTACTTTATGGTATCACATTATCAGCGAGGCTACAACAAAAAGATCAAATGTGGTCGAATTGTTATACCTAACAATAAAAATGTAGTCGAATTTTCTAAAGTTCCCTCATTCTATGTCATTCCACAACTGCAATTCAGGCTTCTTCTCTTGACCATATTGTTTATTCCTATATATCATTTATCAACTTTAACAAAATGCTTCTACAACCTAGACTCTGTTATAGGTAGATGAATAAAATAAACAAGTTACCAAAATGCAACACATTATTAGAGGTTTCCATGTCTTAAGAAAGGGTGTCCCATTTTACCCTAGAGGAACAAACCTGAATCCTCATCTAATTTAAAACAACACAACATACGATTCCATTCACCAACAAAACTACTGATTTCATTCAGAAACAACACAACATACAATTGTTCTGAATTAAGTCCTCAAACTCCTACTGGATATATCTATGCAGTGTATGCATAACCAGAGCATGATAAGTTTAAACATCTATTAGTTTCCTACAGATAACTCTCAACAAAACTGAAATTTCACCTCTGACATAATGATATCTTCGATTATGAAGTACAAATGCAAATGCTTACAGTAAAGAATACATTTCTAAGAAACAATAGATTTCTTCGCAAACCGATCAAATGGTATAAAGATGTGAAAACGACTAAACAATATTACATGAATCTCACTAGGTACATGACATAATATTGCATAAACACACCATCTCACTATATATGGTCACAATGCATCACATTATCAGTAAGATTAACAAAGAAAACATCAAATGTAGTCGAATTGTTATACCTATAACTTGTTTTTCGAGACCATTGTATTGACTTCAGCTTTTGAGGATGGAGTTTCTGCTTTTATTAGCTTCTTTCTCTTTCTTGATCTTTATTTTGTCTTCTTCAAGTTTCAACTTATTTGATTTCAACTTGGAATTTACTTTCTCAAGAGACCGTAACTCAGCAAATCTTGTTTCAGGGAGGTTACCAGGTAGACTCCAGAAAGCCAGATTTGGTTCCTCAATCTCACGTGACCAGGTACCTGTCTTGCTTCTAGCATTCCAGTTGATCACCAAATCTTGAGAGTTTAATAATTCCTAGAATCAGGAATGGCAGCTTTGAATGCGTCGAAATCGCTCTCTTTGTTATTGCCCAAAGAGAGATGTCCAGAGATGTGCTTAAGAATAAAAAAAGAACATATAAGTGAACTGAGACAACCTAATAATTTTCAACTTCATTTGGGAAAGAAATGGAAAGGTCAAAAGTTCATATATTATATGTCTTCAGCATGCATACATGTATATATATAAATGCGTACCTTGATTTTGAGAAGTACCACATTCTTCATTTGAAGATGGGGAATCAGACGCCCAGTGTGGAGGATTTCGTCGAGAGATGTGTTGATTTTCTATAGGAATACTATTCGGTCGTGGCTAAGATTAGCCTACCGAAGATTAAATGTTGACCTAACTAACAGCTAGATTCTTAATCAAAATGTTCAATGTAAACAAAATCAGGTTTTATCAAACCTAAATCTGCAGGTTAAGATCTTCAATTGCTGTGGATTTATAGCTAATGAATATTCATATGGTTTCAGTTCAAGATCAGCAATTTCCTTGATAACTTTTGATTTTTCCAGTTGAGCATTTTTCGTCTCCAATGTATCTTGAACATCTTGAATCTTCTTCTCGAGTTCGGGTTGTTCCGTTCCGTCTCATCAAGTTTCTTAATCTTTCCAGATTTACACTCATTTTCTAAAGAAATAAATAAATAATTGAAGATTGCTAGCTGCAGCAATCTTAGATCTAATTTCATTTTCTCAATTGATTGAGAGAAATGGGAGCAGACTTATCTTCAAGTAATGGAGAGTGGAGACTAATTGTCGATTTTGGTCAAAAAGACAAAGAGCAACTTTATACTCATCGATAAAGTTATTCGAATCCTTGTTCTGTATGAGGGCACCATATGTGCGCTGATAATTTTATTGGGAGTGCCTTCATAAGTTTGATCCTGGTATATCATCCGCAGTGGGTCCATTGCAGCTTCACCTAGTATCTCTCGGTGCTTATTGGATATTAAGAAGTTCGTTTTTCGATTTCTGGCGACATAAAAACCAGAAATTAGTTTAGATATACAATTTGATAATAACTTCTAAAAGTAAAAAGGTTAACTTTTGATAAAATAAAATGTTTTTCTTTCCCTATAAAATTAATATCTGCTTCTTCTGGATCCAAATATGCGTTAGTCTTCGTACGTTGTCATGTTAGTTAATGTCACTCTCATCATTCTTCGGATAAATTTTTAATGAGGGTGTTTTTTGATGGGGGCATGGAGAACAAATGATATGTTACCATTTGTCTTTTCTATTAACTATTTCCAACCTATTATGTTTCCAAATATGTAAAAGATAAAGAATAACTATCTTTTATTTTTAAAAATACACTTCCATTACATATTTGGAAACATAATTGATCAGAAACAGTTAATTTAAAAGAAAAATGGTAACATATCATTTGTCTCCCATGCCCTCATCAAAAAATGTCTCTATCAAAAAAATATCCAGATCGACCAATCTGTCTGGGTCTGCATTTGAAGAACCTAAAAATACGGTATAAGGGACTATTTATACACCAAATTTTTTTTGCTTATGTGCTGCTTGAGCATTTTTGATTTAGTAGCATCACAACCAACCTTTTAAAATATGGTTGGTTGTGATAATACTTGCAAAAACATTTGTTAAATAATTTTTTTGCCTAAATTAACAAAAATTGATTTAATAACGTTCATATCTTTAGATAGTTGGTTTATGATGTTGTCAGATAAAAAATGCTCGATCAATGCGCAAACAAAATAAAATTCCCCCATGTACCACATCATTACATTATTATTTATATTTATGATTTTTTAAAATCGAAGCTTTCTTAGTTTTATACCGTTATACCACATCACTATTTATGTTTTTAGTTATATGGGCAACAAAGTTGATCAAGTCATTTCAGTTATAGTATATATATAATTGTAGGGTTTTTTCTTCTCATGTGGTTAAAATTTGATCATAGCTCAATTCCTAGACCTTCTGACCCCATCAAAAGAAAATTTAGACCAATAAGAATTTAGTGGACAAAATTTAAAACAATAGGAAAGTCTTTGTCCCATTTCTCAAAAAAATTTAGACCAATAGAAAAATCAGTTGCCTTTGTCCCATAAATTTCTTTTACAACCCTAATTGTCTACTGCCTCTCTTCCTCTCCATCTATTCTTATTCAACCCCAATCGTTTACCGCATCTGTTCCTCTCCATCTATTCTCATTCTCTAGAGTTTTCCTTTACATCAGAACTTGAGATTATGTAATCTTTATCTTTATTTGTCTGTAGATTTGGAAACTTGGAATCAATTTTTGGGTTCTTGAATCTTGATTTATTTTATTATATTTTAATTTTACAGATGAGGGTTATTCTCTTTAGACCAAATATAAAGAATAACACAATTCACTGGCATTTGCTCCTCTGTTGATTAACCAAAAATAAATAACATGGTTTCAGCCTTTTAGAACACCAATTCCTTAACAGGGTCACAACAAGAGACGAGCTTTTTGAAAATGAGGAAACTTAGAATTGATATAACTTGTGGTTGTTGCTTGTAGGATTATGAGATTGCCTTCATACGTCCTTTCTTCCAAGTGGGTTATCAGATGTGAGTTCCAGTTGTATACCAATAACAAACACCAGCTAACCTTGCTTGGTTGATGTGCGATCAAATAAAATTTCATCATAATTAGATCTAAGAAGACCAATGTGTCATGTGGATTTGTTTCGTTTATGCTTCAGTTATCCTTTTTTACGAATCAAGACATGTATGTATTGGAGGAGTTGCATAGTCGGGAGAAAGTGCAGAGACGAAAGGAGATACATAACTGGGAGAATATATAAAATCGGAAGAAGGTGATAACACAAGAGGAGATACAAAGGCAAGATGAGGTGCATGGTCTAAAGAAGGAGAAAAAGTAGCAAAAGGTGGAGCTTAGAGAGGAGGTGATAAGACATGAGAAGATATATCATCCATTGGAGGTGCTAGAGATGGGAGGGGGGGGGGGGGGAAACAAAAGGAGTTGTAGGGCCAAGAAAAGGTTCAACAAATCGAGTTGCATGGATGAGAATATGAGATCACGTGTTATGTTGTGTCGTACCACACCAGATAAATGCTTAATAAATGCGTAAGTAAAATAATTGTAAATTAAATAATTTTGTGAATTATTTATGATCTTTGTTTTTATTGTTATTATTAACTGAAGATCTTGATTGTCATGTTTACTTTCGTGTACAAAAGACTCTTATTTTCATATACAAAATGTACAGAAGACTCTTTTTATAATTGATGTTGTTGGTCAATTGTTGTATATGTATTCTAAGTGTAGGCACCAGGAAGTAACTATAAATAGTGTACTCAATTAGCATAACCAATTTGAACCCGTGTAACGCATAGGCGAATATAATCTTTTTTCATACCCTTTTTATTAGGTTATTTTCATCCATCAAGCGACTATAATCTTCTTTCATACCCATACAACGGCTACGGCCAATAGAAGTTGTACCTGAGAGGGGCAATGATAAATTTTCATCATCATTTTAGGAAGAAAAAATAAGCTTGCTTGGAGAGTATAATAAAAAAGTATGTGCAACTATCAATTTTCATAATCATTTTGTTAGTTTATTTTCATTCATCCAAAGGCTACAATCTTCTCTCATATTCATTCAACGGCTGTTTTCTTTTTGTTGGTCCATTTTTTTTATTTTTTTTTAATCTTCCCATCCTGATGGTGGCGAGTTTCAAACTCAGGTCGCTGGTATTATCACCCAACAACTTTTCCACTGTACTACAACGACACCTTCCATTCAACGGCTACGCCCCTTAGAAACTGTTTACCTAAGATGAACACATATCAATTTTCATCATCATTTTGTTATGAAGAAAAAGAACGTAGATGGAGGATATAACAAAAAGATACAAACAACTATCAATTTTCATGATCATTTTTGTTAGGTGAAAAATTCTAACATCATATTGTTACGAAAAAAATTTATGCACGGTATGTAACACGGGGAAAAATCTAGTGATTTATAAAGGGGATACCAAAATTAGTAGAGAGGGATACCATTTAATCGACCAGGCATTCAGGATCGTTTAAAATCTATTTATCCTATATTAAATGGTATCACCCCTGCTAATAATGGTGTCCTCCTTTATAAAAAAAATATATTACTGGGGATGCAGACTTTAGTTTATGAGGGCTTACTAGATGATAAAATAGGTTCATCAAGTATCAAACTCAGTAATCCATTATCATGTTAATTTCAATAATGGCTAAAATACCCTAAATAATTAGTGTTAATAAACTTACTTAACTAACTAATTAAAATTTAGTAGTTTGATTAGATTAACGAATTTGGTTAATTGGTTTGTACTTAATTTTTGAAAATCATTTTTTTTTGCAGACTACGTCTGGGAACTCTTAAATTCCTAGTCGTAAACTATTTCTACGGCTAAGAAATTATGAACTCCTAGTCGTAAACTACTTCTACGACTAGCAATCAAGGTACGAGCTAGCCGTAAACAAACATACGGTTAGGATACCAATATCGGTTGGGAATCTGGTTTTCACTACACATTCTACGGTTAAGAATTTTGTTTTTCAGGTTAACATACGGCTAATTCTTCATTTCCCGACTGTAATGTATTGATAATATCCAACTTACGGTTGGGAGTTCATCATTTTCCAGCGGTAACTATAAAAATATCTATTTTACGGCTGGGAATTCGAAATTTGCCAACCGTAAACCTATTTTACGACTCGAAATTGATATTTTGCCAGCCGTAATATCTGATTTACGGTTGGGAAAATAAGAACTCCCAGCCGTAAAATAGTTCCAGAAACCCAATTTTAAACCCTAACTTCATCGAATCTCACCTTTTAACCAATCAAAAGCATAAATAAATGGTGTGTTTTTCGATTGTTACCTTATAACAGTCATTTCTGGAGTATTAACGTCTGTTTCAACTCCTTCATTCACCAATCTTGATTTAAAGTTTCAACATCTTCATTTGAAGATGATTTAGTTGAGAATCGATGATTAATCTTCTTTGAAAAAGACAAAAAAAAGAAAGAATGCGCAATGGAGAAGGAGAAGAAGAAAAAGAAAGGAAAAAGAAAAGATGTGTTTTAATGAAAGGATAATTTTGACTTTTAGGATAGATTAGGTCCCCCATATCCACATTTTGGACATTTGAATCTACTGCAGCCCTCAAATTCAAAGGTTGCAGCCCCAATAATAAGGTTCTTTATAAATCGTGTTTTAAAAGAGAGAGGGTTCATTTCTTGGGTTCTCTAGAAATTTTAACAATTTTGTATATACTATTGGTGCGCCCTTGCGATTGCTTGACCTATTTAATGCATATCCTGTTGATAGGATTTAAGATTACCCTATATAAATAACCGCAATCGCACGGCGTCTAACTAGTAGACAACGACAAGTACGGGTTGAACCCACATGGAGCGGGGGCAATACTGCAATCAATATCTCAATTAACTAATCAAGAGTAATATTTTTGGGATTTTCAGAATTACGAATAAAATAATAAAACAAACTAAACTAATGAAATAACTAAAATAGAGAGAGTCAGTAACCAGGGTTTTCAGTATCCACCACTATTTCTATTTAATTACTGAAATGAAACACAACTCATGAATATTCATCTATTGTTCGTTCTATCGACATCACCTATTATTTGTATTAGAATCGTAAATGTCACTGGAACGCCCTAAGCATGGCGCATCAAAAGCCCTAGTCTGAAGCATACACCATCTAATTGCGTTAGCGAGAAAATAATACGAAGCTAATTATAGGTTCACAAATAATATCTGGCTCTTCTAAGCATACCCCGTCTAAGGATTTAACCCAAGCATGGAATATCAAATAAGTAGGCAAACATATTTGCTATCCTATTGATTCTGCGCGTAGGTTATTGTATTGTACATAACCGGTGAAGCAACAACTAATTTAGATTTATATCAATAAACAAAATCATGGAATTAATCTATTCAAATCATAATGGTCTGTATCAAATAAATCGATTCAATTTATCTAAAACTTTAAGTGGTTTCAACATTAAACCCTAATTACAAATTAATTAGAACATGGAGATGGGTTTCTTAAAACCCGTAAAAATAATTAATAAGAATAGAGAGGAAGAATTAAACCAAACAGCCTGTGTGATTATCTTCTCTCTGTCCAGGAAACTCCTATACGCCTCCGTTCCAACCTTAAAACTGAAAAGAAAAGTTAAAAAGAGCTCTTGTACGCTTCCGTCCTGTATCCAGGAAAAAAAACCATCTTTTACTGACGCAGCTTTTGTTTCTTCTTATATTAGGTTTCCACAAGACAAACCTAGTCTAACTCGCTGCCACACCTAGTTGTCTCGGTCTATTCTTCACGTCCACTTTTTGTCTGCCATTCACGTGTTCACTTGGTCAACACCCTATTCTCTCATGTCTGACCATGTACATGCACTTTTCTTTCACTTGAGCCAATCACCCAAAAGCCAACATACTTCTCTTAATCTTCATTATATCAAATGTCTCTGTCGTCTTGTCCCCATTCTCTCACTTCTGACGCCTATACAAAACAGAACCCAAAAAGAGCTCCACTTCTTTAATCCAATACCCGATTCCAACACAACATCAAAGCCTATCATTTCTACCCTCCAACCTCCCTTCTCACTTCTAACCAACACCCAGCACCTAAAACAAGAACCACCACCTAGCTGCACCTACTCCACTGCGTCAGCCTTTCATCCGTCCCTAACTATCTCTCTGCTTCACGTCAACATCTTTCACTGCCTAGAGAAACAGCAACCAACTCCCAGAAACCGAACCCAGCAGAACTCCCTACTCCTTGCCTACGCCTGACACCATCTCTTTAGACATTGTTCTTATCTTGTCTCGATCAGCTACAAAAAGAACTTGTAGCAAACACCTACTACCACTCGTAGCCTAAGCCAACGTCCATACACAACCAACAACATAAGGTACAATCCACCTCTCTTTAGCCATGTTTTGCATTTAGTTTGAGGATTTAATTGTTCCACCTAAAATAATATAAAAATAATAGTATTAACATAAATTAAGTAGTAGCAAATATTAATTAGGAGGTAAATATGTATAAATTATGCACATATCAAATACCCCCAAACCTATATTTTGCTAGTCCTCGAGCAAAACCAATATAAAAATAAAATAATATCCTAACTCACTTTCGCAGGAATCGCGACTACATTTAGCATATGTAATAAGCCTTTAAACCCCTAAGTGGTCTTAACAGACGAGTTTTGTCTCATGAGGGTTTACAAGAGGTTTACCCACAAAACTTGTACTCCGAATTTCTAGCTACCTGTGAACGATTTAGGATAAACACTAAACAAGCTATTTAGTTGGCATACTAAATTCTGCGACTATAAGAATCATTACCCTGTATGAATCCAATTACTGTACACGAGTTTGCACTCAGCGTACTAAAATTCATATAAGAATGCAAACTCTACTCAAATAATCGCTGAACATCCAAAATTGGATATAATTCACATTGCTCGAAATCAATCAAATTCAAACACAGGGATAAATTAGAAATGGATATATAAGTGATGAATGATGCATATGTTGACTAAGGTGAACGGTGTTTCCCATATCTGTTTGAAGGTCAATGCCAGGATGAATCTTATTTTTATTATTATTATTTATATACATAATTTTTTTTATTTTTTTTTTATGACTACATAATTAGATCTTTTGAATCTAAGCGCATGCTCATTTTTAGCAGATTACATGATTGTTCCCATGGATCATGCATTCCACACTTGCTTAGGCGACGGAGACAGGGAAAACACACACATATTGCTATCAAAGTGTCAATTTTCATATATATATATATGGGCTTGAACTCAACACTCTGTTTCATCCTGGCGGCGATAACAATTTGATACTGGACCCCACCAAATCACTTAGAGAAACATAAAATTGTAAAAATAAAAATAGAAAGTGATATGATTATGATGCTTCCGAGATATGCTTGTTCAGTGATTATCATGTTATTTCTAACACCTGAGTGCATTCAAATATGAATAAACCATTTAGCTGGGCACACCAATTCCTATAGATAAGAGCTATGTTTCCATCTACCTAGAATGGTTAGTGTCATCCTGAATAGTTCACAAGTTTCTAAGTTTCGGAGTTTCTTTATTGGCATCAACTTTCTGAAACTCTACCCCCAAACCTAAATTTAACATTTTCCTCAATGTTTCAAACCGTGTAACCTAGAATGGTATGCATTAAATATAAATTGGAGAAACAAATATAAATCAAAGAGAAGGGATTGGAACGTCTCACCTGATTGACGCAAGAAAAGCAGTGTTCTCTGTAACACACATCAAACGATAGTAATAACAAAGAACACTGAAAATAAAATAAAAAGAAAAAGTCTAAAAAGAAAATAATAAAAAAAAGAAATAAAAATCTACCTACTGGATATGTACAGATAGAATCCCCAAACACTAATAACCTGAAAATTTGGGGATCAACCCAAAATACAATATTTGCAAATGACAGTTTCACAATTATATTATGGTGACACGGTGACAATGAAACTATCAAAAACAAGGGATTACCCCCAAACCAAGTTTTTACGACAGTCGGAAGTTCGTAAAGAACATAATATGGGGATAAAATAGGGATTGTGGAAATATCAACTGGTTCATGCACAATGTCAGGAACAGGGAAGTCCTCTGGGTATTTGGATGCAAAGTGATCCAACAAAACTTTAGAAGCACACAATTCTATCCCTAAATTAGGCAACTTTTGGAAGCATAGGGTCTAGAAACAACCTCTAAGTCGGGTGAATAATCTTGTGAGATAGATTCATCTATAGAATTAGACAAATCATCTACACAATCATCCATATGGTCATCTCTATGTTCTGTTTGGAACTGAGAGTCACTACAAGACTGGTCATCATCAACAAATAATTTATGGCATTCTAGAACTCCCAATCTTTGTTCCGAACGAGACAATATCAGGTTATACTCTCTAGTTCCAAACTGAGGTGATTGTTGACTTACCGTATTCGAAAAATCAACCTCATGGTACTGGGGTTGATACTCAGCTGAATAACCACCTATGACAGAACGATGTGGATGCCAAGTTCCATACCTGAGACGATTATAAGCACAAATTTACTTATATCATGGCCCATACATTAATTCCCCTATCGTCATCTCAGATGACGTCTTCTGAGAAGAATTCATCATCCTCAAAAAGGCACCTGAAATAAAATTCTAAAACAAAAACAAGTAAAAAGGAAAAAAAAATCATTACTGTACAAAATAAATAAATAAATAAAAACCTAAACTACGATTAGAAAATCAGAAATACTAACTATAATATTCCACAACCGCTCCCCGGCAGAGGCGCCAAAAATTGATAGGATTTTAGATTCCCCTATATAAATAACCGCAATCGCACGGCGTCTAACTAGTAGACAACGGCAAGTACGGGTCGAACCCACATGGAGCGGGGGGCAATACTGCAATCAATATCTCAATTAACTAATCAGGAGCAATATTTTTGGGATTTTTAGAATTACGAATAAAATAATAAAACAAACTAAACTAATGAAATAAATAAAATTGAGAGAGTCAGTAACCAGGGTTTTCAGTATCCACCACTATTTCTATTTAATTACTGAAATGAAACATAACTCATGAATATTCATCTATTGTTCGTTCTATCGACATCACCTATTATATGTATTAGGATCGCAAATGTCACTGGGACGCCCTAAGCATGGCGCATTAAAAGCCCTAGTCTGAAGTATACACCATCTAATTGCGTTAGCGAGAAAATAGTACGAAGCTAATTATAGGTTCACAAATAATATCTGGCTCTTCTAAGCATACCCCATCTAAGGATTTAACCCAAGCATGGAATATCAAATAAGTAGGCAAACATATTTGTTATCCTATTGATTTTGCGCATAGGTTACTATATTGTACAGAACCGGTGAAGCAACAACTAATTTAGATTTATATCAATAAACAAAATCATGGAATTAATCTATTCAAATCATAATGGTCTGTATCAAATAAATCGATTCAATTGATCTAAAACTTTAAGTGGTTTCAACATTAAACCCTAATTATAAATTAATTAGAACATGGAGATGGGTTCTTAAAACGGCATAAAAATAATTAATAAGAATAGAGAGGAAGAATTAAACCAAATAACCTGTGTGATTATCTTCTCTCTGTCCAGGAAACTCATATACGCCTCCGTTCCAACCTCAAAACTGAAAAGAAAAGTTAAAAAGAGCTTTTGTACGCTTCCGTCCTGTATCCAGGAAAACCCCCCCTCTTTTAATGACGCAAATTTTTTTTCTTCCTATACTAGGTTTCCAAAAGACAAACCTAGTCTAACTCGCTGCCACACCTAGCTGTCTCATGTTTATTCTTCACGTCCACTTTTTGTCATCCATTCACGTGTTCACTTGGTCAACACCCTATTCTCTCATGTCTGACCGTGTACATGCACTTTTATTTCACTTGAGCCAATCACCCAACAGCCAATATACTTCTCTTAATCTTCATTATATCAAATGTCTCTGCCGTCTTGTCCCCATTCTCTCACTTCTGACACATATACAAAACAGAACCCCAAAAGAGCTCCACTTCTTTAATCCAATACCCGAATCCAACACAAAATCAAAGCCTATCATCTCTACCTCCAACCTTCCTTATCACATCTAACAACCACCCAGCACCTAAAACAGGAACCACTACCTAGCTGCACCTACTCCACTGCGTCATCCTTTCATCCGTCCCTAGTTGTCTATCTGCTTCACGTGACCACGTCAACATCTTTTACTGCCTAGAGAAATAGCAGCCAACTCCCAGAAATCGAACCCATCAGAACTCCCTACTCCCTGCCTACGCCTGACACCATCTCTTTAGCCATTGTTCTCATCTTGTCTCGATCATCCACAAAAAGAACTTGTAGCAAACACCTACTACCACTCGTAGCCTAAGCCAACGTCCATACACAACCAACAACAAAAAGTACAAGCCACCTCTCTTTAGCCATGTTTTGCATTTAGTTTTAGGATTTAATTGTTCCACCTAAAATAATATAAAAATAATAGTATTAACATAATAGTAGCAAATATTAATTAGGAGGTAACTATGTATAAATTATGCACGTATCATGTGCAGGTCCTAATGATGGTCAAACACTCCAAGCTGATACTCGGTGATTTTGCAGGTTAGAGTTAACATCATTAGAACTAACTCCATCGTATTTTCACCAGCATTGTGAAATTCAAACTTCCAAACCTCAACACCATCAAAAGTTATTAAAAGTGTGATTTTGAAAAACAAACCCCAAACAAATAAAAAATAAGGAAACTCAAAATTGGGTTCCCACTATGAACATAAAAAATAAGGCAGACATTATAGTGCAGTTTGAACTGATTGCAAGGTATTACTGTATGGAATGTTTAGCTTGGACGGTAAATCAGTCTTTGTCGTATTCCATTTTGGTATCGCCGTATATTTATGGTGATATGGCTAATGAATAGTTAAGTTTGACGGTTTATATCATTTGACTTGAAGGCGGTGAACTTTTAGAAATGGCAATATAATCCAGAGTACATGCCTGAAGACTGTTTATTTTACGTACATTGATTTCACACACCAATATGATAAAGAAGAACCAATAAATAAACTCATCCAACACCTATATACTTTTGATTAAAAGATATCCTTTATAGACTGTGCGTACCTCATATTTCATGTTGATGTTATCCAACAATAATTAACTAATGCGACTGGTGGAATATAAACATTATACTTATGCCAAAAACTATGAAATACAATTGATACAAAAGAACATTAGGCATAAAATTTCAATATGCCATACTGAGGAAACAAATCAAGCGGTATTAGTAGCTTTATCTTTTTTGCGACATCGAATGCAGCCTCAACATGAGTCATCCCTTGAAATGGAAGCAGGGTTGTTATGGTCTCCCAAAGCATGTTTTTGAATCTATAGTCATCAACATTTTTTATATAAGGTTTCTCCTTGATCATCTAAGGGTCCATCCAATGTAAATTCCCATGATATCGTTTGATACTCTACATGATCGTTCAAGACGGGTACCAAAATTTGCCACTTTAACTAAAACATCTCATTAAGTAGAAAATTATTTGATTTAATCTTTTTGTACCACTCCTTGTGAGAAAAGATACTGCATATCTCAAGAAATATCAAATGCTAACCTGATATTTGTTTTGGTTGAGTATGTATGTTTCGTGTTAAACCTTAGTTTTTTACACAAAATAATATTTTTTAAATCATTGATTATAATCAGAAAAGATTTCACTATCTACACAAAATAACTTTATTATTCAAATTGGTTAGCAATAATTAGTGTTCTAGTTCTCATGTGTCACATTTCTGAAATTCTTTTCATTAGACCAATGAGGCTCCACCACATATTGGAGTAGTTGAAAACCCCTGAAGAATCAAAATTATAAATGCATTTCACATTCCTTAAATGATGATATTCAGAAACTAACTGAAATGCTCTAACTTGGTTTACTTTTATATAAACTCAAGTTTTACATGACTTCTACCAAAGAAACAAAGAGACTCACCAGTCACCACCATGTTGTACTAAAAATTTATCTACTATGCACCACTCTAAATTTTAGGATCAAGTCATCATCGTTCTTCCATATATAAGCTCGAACTGTGGCTAAACTCATTTTTTGAGTTAAGACTTGAACACAGGAAAAGAAATTATAATAGATGGATTTTGTATATCGATATCAAATTATATCCAAATATTATTACTTGATTATTATGCAAAATATCTATGCTCGCTTAAGCTTTTGCAATGGCTTCATGCCTATGCGGGAGCTGCTATAAACCAAAATTGTTGAAATGAGTTAAGATATGAACGCATGAAAAGAAGTTATAATAGATGGATTTTGTATATCGATATCAAATTACATCCAGATATTATTACTTGATTATTATACAAAATATCTATGATCCCCTTAAGCTTTTACAATGGCTTCACGCCTATGCGGGAGCTCCTATAAACCAAAATCGTTGAAAGTGTACCTCCGTACAGTCCAACGGAAAATGATGCATAAGAGGTCACACCATCCCGATTCCAGTGGTTTGTTGGAACAATTTTTTCACCAACATAATTAATGACACAATAAAACAAATCCATGTAACTCCCTTCAACAATTCTAATAGCCAGTACTCAAACAAATAAGAAACAATAAAGTAAACACTTAATAATCATAATATTCATAATTTAGCAAACTGTTATGTTTCTTAAGTAATTAACCGGATTTAATAGACTTATCAATGCCATTTTTAAAGGATTAATTTTTGGTTTTAGCCTGCATTGAGCACTAAAATTTTTTCCTTCCACAATACCAGATATGGAGGGAACTAGTTAAATATTAAAGCTCCTTTGAGTTTCAGCAATGGAAATGTAAGAAATGTACAACAAGTGATAATGTCATACTTACTTTGTGAGTGTGCATTATTCTCCTTACACTCAACTTCCCTTGTGTGAGTACTTGGATTGTTGAACCTTCACATGAATGCAAATAAAAGCTGTACCTGCAACATCTTATAATATTTACCTTGGCGCCATCATCTTGGCTTTCCTCTTCTACCTATGGTGAACATGAACATAAATTCAGTGAATAAGTTCCCATTTCAAGTATATGCTGTAACCATGCCCAGAAGAGTATTTACCTTGATGTCATCATCAGATTTAGATAAATGTGTATCCTCCAGAAAGAGTGCAAGCATCTTAACAGATTGACACATTTTCAGGATACGAATATAAGCATATAAATTCTCCTCCACCTTTCTTATGGCATCAACTAATTCTTTTTGAAACACCTGTAATGAGCAAAAGGTGAAGGGAGATTAGAGTTCATCATCCCAAAATAATTGAGAATCATATATACTCTATATGTGATAAATTATATATATATGAGGCCATAGGTTGGTTGGTTACTACCATGAACTGATGTTTAACAATTTTATGGGTTGCCAACCTCAATTTTTTCATAGTTTATTGTTTTAGAAACTGAACATGTTCGACGTTTTCTTCTGCTTGTTTCGTTTATAGTTCTGCCTTAAAATTGGTAAACTGAAGGGTATGCTCCCAATTTTCATGAAGTAACTGTCGTTTAATGCATTTCCGCCAGTCAACCGATATCATGATTTTACTCTGTAAGGCACCGTTAAACTCTTGCACATTTGTTTTAAGCTCAAATTAAGAAGAGTAAGCAAATTAATCAAAATAAAAGAGAAAATAAAGAAAAAAGTTATTAATAACAACAAAAACAATCATGGAAAGTAGTGAATATGGTATGGGTTAAAACTAATTACACCAATGCCCTCTTTTTATGAGGGAACTCCCAAATTATTTACTTCTTTGATTTTTTTAAAAAACTGAACCTTTTATTGGTATTGTTGAACAGTGCATCATGAGATACTAGGATAAGAAAATAGAAAAGATGTTATAAATTGGTTAGAACATTAAAGACAAACATATCAAAACGAAAACAGATTTATAGCCCTCAAAAATATATAGTTTCTCTAAGAAAAAAAAAGAAATAATTTGATGAGATCATTGTAATTAACATGTTTATATTTGATGGTCGAACTCCAAGCTCCATATTATTACTTCATATTGTCTTTAAAGTTGATACTCAGTGATTTTTAAAGGCTAGCTTTAGCATCACTTGAACTAACGTAATTAGGACCTAGGAAATTTTTTTAATCATTTTCTTTAACAATTCTCCTACTCACATTTACCTTTCTTCCCACCCCTACTTCTTTGCGAGTTACCAACATCATAACTGAAAGTGAAAATTACACCCAATATATGTAGGTCCTACAAAATCCAACAAAACAACAAAATCAACATTTATACTGGAAGTTAAAAAACAAAAGCTTAGATTAAACCCCAATCAAAGAAAGAAAGGATAGAAAGAAAACTCCCAATCCTGCTGCAGTGAGATAAACCAAAAATCAATAACCAAAAATCAGTTATATATATAACTCAATGAACAACCAATTGACTAAAGGGATTAAACCCGTTCATGAAATCAAACGAACAAAAGCACTACCATTAACTAATCAACTAACTTAAAAGAAGAAAAAAAATTCTCGTTTTTAACCACAACAGAAGAAGATGTATATACCTATTAATGTTGATGGTGTTTAAAAAACAAAATCCTATTTCTATTCAACCTTTAGAGAAAGCAAAGAACCCATCTGTAAAATCAAAACACAACTAACTAATTCATAGAAACTTCATGTGATTGATTCCGTTATCAAGAATAAGCCCAAAACAAACTGATATTACTATGAATGTTATGAAAACCCCTTTGAGATATTAGTTTTTTTGCCATAAGAAAACATAAAGAATAAGGATTTTCCGTGCTGCGTAGGGTTTTATGAGAGAGAAAAAGAGTAAAATAGGGAGGCGCAAGTGAAGATTATATTAAGTTTATGTATGATTTTTGGAAAGATAATTATCACCTACCTCATTTCGTATGCGGCGAAAAACATCAAAAAAATCATAAAACCTATAATTTTTATTCATCTTATTCTCTAAAATGGGACAAGGAACTTTAGAATTCGAGTTTTGTTTAATTGATGTGGAATTATATTTAGGGATAGTTGGACTTTAGGTCCCATTAAATGGTACATCTTAGCCTTTAGGTCCAAACTTTGTCCAGCTTTGAGTTTAGGTCCCGGTCAACTAAAGGACCAACCTTGACTTTGTTGACCGTCCAGTTGGGGTTAAAAGTAACGTCGTTTAGGTCCGTTAACGTCCGTTAAATCTTCACTCAAATTGTTAACTGTTAGTAATCCTCATTTGTTAAAACGTTGACTTTGAATAAAACGTGTACAGTTGTTAAAATCCTCACTTAACAGTTAAAATCCAGTTGACTCCTCATTAACAGTGAAAATCAAGTTGAATTTAAACATGTTAGGACTCCTCATCTTACCTACTTGTTATCTGTCTTAAATTTTTAACTGTTAGTAATTATAAACGTGTACAGTGTGATATGGAATTTAACAAGCCCAATTAACAGTTAAAATCTAGTTGAATTTAAAATCTAGCACAATTAACAGTTTCATGAATTTGAACAGTTAACAAGTTTCATGATGCAAATTTAACTAGTACAGTTAACAAGTTTAAAATGGCTAATAGATCGACTGTTTTAAACAATTTAACTAACAAAAAGCTAAATTTAAACTAATATTCATTCATCACTTTCCCATTGCTCAGGTGTGCCAAGCCAATCCTTCAGTCTACGCCTGTTGCCACTGCCAGTTGTTGAAGAAAAGATACCTCCACCTCTACGACCTCTCCCAACACCTCTCTGACCTCTACCATCATCCTCCATAGTACCTACAATGGAATAAACACAAATATTAGTCATCCAAAATATTAGAAAAATTAGCATAATATGAAGTCAATATTTGAGATCAATATTCAGATATACCAAGTGAGTTACACATACAAAAGTTTAATTCATCCGAGCAAACAAGATAATTCAAGCACCAATTTGCTTTGCAGTACATTCTAGCAATATCACAGTTCAATCAATTAAAGGTACAAAAGACAACTTAGTTTATGAGCACCTAAAACCAAAATGCATAGGAAATGGAGTCACAAAAATAAAAAAGAAGACAAAAACTGACCCCTAGTCCAAGTAGTTGTTGGTAGATCTTAAATTCCCAAAATCATCTTGGGTAGTAAGTGAAACAAGAATAATTGAATACTAGTATTGTTATGAACATGGTCAAAATTTAAAACAAGTGAAAGTCAGTAACGAATAAATGACGAACAAAACCTGACAACAAACACCAAACTTAGGAACATCAGGGACAACCAATTGAAAAAGAATTTGAGAGTGACTGAATACTAAACTGAACTCAATGAAGCATGATCAATATTTTCTGCAATTCTGCATTTAAGCTATCATATGTGTCTAATATAGTCTAAATTTTAGGCCCGGCGTAGTCCATATCATATCAATTTGTGCAATATATATCCATTCATAAAAACTATAATATAATAAAGAAGTATTATCAAACATAAACATGGCTGAGAAGAATACAGATCTTTTAGTGGCTAACAAACACTTGGAATTGGGAGGAGGCATTAAATATGATGTAGATGAAATCAGAGAAACAAATCTAGCAGTTGCCATGACTTTTGATGGCTGAAAACTCAAGTTTGAATGTATGAAATCAAAATCAAACCTATTTTAATTTACAAGATTTAACCAGTAATCTCCACAGACCTTTTGCAGTAGAAGAAGATTCACTTAGTCCACCTGAAAAAAATATATGAAATTACAGGTCAATCCCAAAATTCATGAGAAAAAAACTATACAAAAGTTGGAAGAAATACCCAAATCTTCTATTCCAGGGTTTCTTTTTGAGAAATAAGATAGAGAGAAAGAGTATGTTGTCAACCATGAGTAAAGATTTCGAAGTCGATTTAGAAATTTTACTCCATACCTAAATTTAGTTTCACTGAATATTGAGAGTGAAGTCGTAACGGAAGAAAGAAAGATAAGAGGTGGTGGAGAAGGAATTGATTATAATTACTTGCGGGAGAGATGCCACCCGGGTAGGCAAACTAACGTCTTAAGCTACCGAATGCTGCTATCAGTAACCAAAGGAAAACAAGAAGACGGACACAGATGAGATGAAAAAAGAAACATGGGAGACATATGTTTGGTACCATCCTCCTTCCTTTGACAAGCAACACAAACCTAAAGATGAAGAAGACATACGAAATAACAAGGAATCACCACCTTCAGGGTATGAACGGAAAACAGCAACAACATCGCATTCAAGAAACAAAAATGTGATCAGTAGCTTCATGATCACCCATTTTACACATTAAATGAACCCTAATTTTCAAAATTGAATGGAAATTTTCAGAGATTTTAGAATAAATACAATAAATCTTATCATTTAATTGAAATAACATGTGGGTTGGATTTAATCATACCTAATCAAGCTTCTTCACGTCTTCAATTTCTATTTCTTCTTCTCACTCTCTCTTTTCTCTCTGGTTCTATTTTTCTTCTCTTCTGAATGTGTTTGATCGAGTAAAGAGGAAGCTCGATCTGTTTTCTTCTCTTTTCTCTATGAATCTCTGGTTCTAATGTGTTTTCTTCTTTCTCAAAATTGAGTGTTAACTCTCTGGATCGATCTGTTTTCTTCTCTTCTAATTTCTCTCTGGTTCACACATTAGACGAAAAGCGGAGACAAAACGAAGGTCGAGATTCCTCTGAGCCGATTAGAAAAGAGAAGGTCGAGATTCTGCCACGTGTTTAACGTGGTAGAGTTAGTAAATACTTCAAACAATCGATTTCAGTTGGTCATTTCACTTTTTAACCCTCAATTGGACGGTCAACAGAGTCAACGTTGGTCCTTTAGTTGACCGGGATCTAAATTCAAAGCTGGACAAAGTTTAGACCTAAACGCTAAAATGTACCATTTAATGGGACCTAAAATCCAATTATCCCTTATATTTACAACAACGACAAAGTGTGTAATATACTCGTATGTGTACGGCGATCCGATAAAAAGAGTGCATAAATTAGAAAAAAAAACAATACCCTAATTATTTCACAATCTCTTAATAATCATTTCTTCAACTCTACATCAGATCAGACTATCACTCCCTTGACTGCATATGTCAATGGTTTGGTCTTAATCGGTGATTAACAACAATAATACTCGAGGTGCTTTTCTTCTCATTTAATTTAAAGATCCCTGATTTAAAGTTTTTCATTGAGAAACTAAGATTTTGTATGTAGTTCCTTACACTAAATCTAGCATATAAGTTAACCCAATCAAAAAGTATGAGGAGCTAACAAAAAAAAGATTAGTTGATTTCGATCTTTTTATTCATTAATCCTTGAATTTACCGAGCAGATATGATGATCAATCAGTATGCTTTGTTATGATCTGTACTTCTTACAGGAGGATTAAGAAACAAATCACTTCTCAGGGTTTTACCGTAGATTTCACTTGATTACATCTCTTTTGTTCTTTTTTTTCTTTCTGAAATTGGTTATCATGTGATGTGTAGTTTAATTGAAAATGAAATAAATATGTGAATTCGTGAAGGATGTGTAGTGCAATTATTTTTAAATTCTAAATTTTGGTTTATTGCTCTACTAATTCTTAATTTCTTCAACTCGTTTTTACATACAGAGGTTGTGCTGTCAGAATCTTGAATATCATTTGTTGATGGAGCGGAAACGTATAGACTACATGGTAAGTTAAACTGGATGCAAAAATCCGATTGTCATTTCATCATGCATGACAGTTTCGTTTAAGGCAAGAAATTTTGATTTGAGGTTGACGTTGATGTTTCAACGATAGTGTGATTGATAGGGTGAAAGAGAGGGATTTTTGCTCATAATCTCTTTCAAAATATTTAGTTTGAATGTGGTATTTTAGTAGTAATATGTTAGACTGAAGTTCCTGAAGAACATTCGTATTAGATGAAGTCATGAACTTCTGGGTCACACATCATTAGAAATTTAGAGTGACCCATCAAACATAGAAAGAATGGAAATGCCTACTGTGTTATTTAGTTCAGCCTCCAATACATCTAATTATCCAAATTTACTATTATTATTTATTTATTTTCTGTTCTTTTCTTGACTGTACTAGTGTGATATTCTTGAGAAAACAGGAGTTTCCATAAAGTGATTAATTAAGAAAAATTAGCCTGCTGGGTGTGTTTCAGATATGAGAAAGAGAGTGAGTTGTAGTAGTTACGTGTTGAAGCATTCTTGAAGAAGATGTG